>CXYZ01023140.1:213302-298469 GCA_900006705.1 Sonneratia caseolaris
GACTAACATTATAACTATATTAATGATTTTGATTGTAAATCATAATTAAATTATAATATTATATCAATTTATTGAAATATTATATTATTAATATTATTTATTAAATATGCGGTTCAATTCATTGAACCCCGGTCCGACCCATGAATCCATACCTTGACCGGTTACCGGCCCGGTCCGGTTTTAAAAATTATGGTTCCAACGACTCAAACCCTTTTCTCCGCAAAAAAATGTTCAAAAAGCTACGTGTGTGGGAGTGAACCGCAGGAAAGTGCACCGAGTCTCTCTCGTACGTCATGGATAAGGAGATAAAGGTGGATATGCTCACCACCTGCCCCCCAAATAAAAAATATATATAATATTTTAAATATAAAATGGGAAATAATAATTTTAATAATTAAGGGAAAAATGGTAAAATGGATACCGGTCATGTCAGTAGACTAGGGACCCCATCAGTGATCGCAACGGTCAAAGCGGGCAGGCGTCTGAAGAATCCCATCTTCTCAGATCTTCTAGGATGGCCAACGAGCCCCCTGATCGCGGCAGTCGGCTCGTTCATATTATATGCAAAGTGGTGTCCGATCAGGTCGAACCACGGGTCAAGACCTTAGAATATGAATTTTTCATGTACTATTATCTTCACATGGGCTTACGGTTCCGGGTTGGATCTTGCTGCTACTCATAAAATTAATTCGGATCATTGGGTCACGTAATCATGCGAAAACCACAAGGAAGAATGAAAGAATGCGGGGGTGGCTTAACCCTAATCTTGTCTTTCTCCAAGAAGAGATTATCTTAGGCAACATCACGGCCGCCTTCTAATGTGATCGTGATTAGATATGTTAAACGGATAGGCTTAATATGGAACCGGTTAGTCAAAACCGTAACTGACTCTGACTATCCCCAAATTGACCCGCAGCTGTTTTTATTAGGTCAATAAGAAGTTACGGACTGAGCCTGAGAAATAGACTCGTTAAATCGAAATTAACATGACATGCTTTCTCGTTGAATCGACCTGTGATTATAACTTGCACGAAACTATTGTAAAATTAATATGAACATCCAAAAAATCCAGCAAATTAACCGTCAAATTTTATTGGTTTAATTTTAAAATAAAATAAGAAGGAATATTTATTTTAATTAATTTTTAAAAAATAAAACAAATGAACTCCCGCATATGAATGATTCCTAACCGGTTTATATATTCTTGAACCGTTCAAGCCATGGATGATCCATACCTTAGAATATGAGTTTTTCATGTACTATCCTTGCATGGAATTACGGTTCATTGGTTCGCATAATCATTAATCTTGTTCGTCTGGAAGAAGTAGATGATCTTAAGCAACATCACGGCCGCCTTCCAGCGTGATCACGATCACGATCGATGTGGATAAAAACAAAATATTTATTAATTTTATTTTTAAATTTGATCTGTTTCTTTCTCGAGTTCTATGGTCCACCCCTCTCATCAATACCGGCAGAACATAAGATCCCGAAATTTAACCTTTTTAACTAATTTATGTTCATGTCAGTATGATTGATTAAGGGATAAATACCTAATATTAGAATTTCACATGATTTATAACTCAAATTTACAAATATTGTTATGTATGATTATTACACATCAATATTTGCTTCTAGCAATTCATGTCCGTATGACCCTCCATCTCGGATGACTCAAAAAAATTCGAGTCCAGACACAAATATTTCATTTTTCGGATGACTTGAATTAAGTATAAATGGTACGAATAATTGATGTTTGAAAATAATTTTAAATATTTTATATTTTAAAATAAAATTTTTATGAAATAATTATTAACATAAATAAAATATTAATATAAATTAATTACATTATTAATTTTCTAATAATTTTCTTTCTGTAAATATAAAATTTATTTCCATATCACATTTTTGCTACCTCACGTTGAGAGGGTGCATTAATAAGTGGGCCCACCATTCCATCCCGGCGGGCCACCGCCGCCACCTCTGCCTCACAGGTCCGAATGCTCGAGGAGGAGGAGAAGAGGAGAGGCAAGAGAGCAGCGGAAAAGTCTCTATAAATAGCGCCTCGGTGGTTCTAAAGCTACGCTTTGAAGACGGCAATGCCCTACTCAGACAAAGCGGATTAGCCTTCTTCCTTTCCTCGCTTCCCCACCTCTCTCTCTCTCTCTCTCTCTCTCGTCTGCAGGCGGAAGCGAAGCCATTTCCGTCTCCACCCCAAGCATGGTCGGACCCTCTCTTGACACCTGCAACCTCGTCTCGAAGTCTTACCCTCCGCCCCGCTCCTCCCCCTCCTCCACCATCAAGTTCTTCTCCAGCTACGGTGGCAAGATCCTTCCCCGTCACCCTGACGGCAAGCTCCGTTACCACGGCGGTGAGACCCGCGTCCTCGCCGTCAGCCGCTCCATCTCTTTTGGTGGTTAGTTATGATCCGTTCCACTCTCGCCCGTTTCTTCATTGTTTGCTTGCTCTGCTGTGGTCTTCGTCATTTACGTACTCTACACTCATAGATTGACAATGAACTAGAGAGCAATCTTGCATGATCTGAGGACCTCTGATGGATGTATGTGTCTCAATATGGGAATATTTCAAAAGTAAGATTTTTACGATTGTGGAACAGAACTAATGGTGAAGATGGGAGATTTGTGTGGCACGACCATGTCTCTTCGATGCCAGTTGCCGACTGAAGATCTAGATGCCCTGGTATCAATCACCTCTGATGAGGATTTGGCCAATCTCATCGAGGAGTATGACCGCGTAGCTTCTCCTCCTGCGTGTCTAAAGATCAAGGCGTTCCTCTCGCTTCCCAGATCTGCCAAAAAAATCTCTCCTCCATCTTCCTTAGCTTCTTCATCGAGGTCACCTTCACCGTCTTACTGTACCAATGTTGGATTTACCCCGAGGTCCTTGAAGCCCGTGGTGCCCAAGTCAGTCGGCTTTCCACTTTGCATGGAAAATTCTGCTGGGAAGATGCCTCAGCATTACGGTTGTGGAAGCCCTGGCCATGTCTACCTTGTGCATAATGGAAATCACTGGCAATAGCCATTTCAGCACAATAATTATTACTCCATCTATTGCGTGAAGGAGACTACTTAAAACTGGCCTCTAGAACAACATATAGCAGTAACGGAGCAAGTAAAGGAAGTGTATATGATGTAATGGGAAGACCCTAAACAGTTAAAAGGATCCTTTTTTTATCTGTTCCCATCAATGAAATACACTTAGATTTCATTTTGGTTGGATCGAGAATGTGATGGTGAGTGGGCGTGTTCCTTACCGGATATAAATTTCCTTATAAGAAAGCCATCCACTATCCTGTGAATCATTTGCGCTCATGGGTAGTACCAGGTTTCGCACGTCTTTTTTTAGTTCCATTTCCATATGCAGTGTTTCCCCTCGTCTGTTTCCTTGTGTGTTGAGTGGTCTCTCTATGTGCCTTCGACCTAAATCTGTACTTCATGATTGATCGATCACCCATTGCCTGATGACGCTATTTGAGCAGCATCCATTGTGATTACACTTTATACCCTGCATATTTGGTTGCGTTGTGTTAATTTTTCATGTTAGTCTACATCTATACTTGCCTTTTAATGTCTTCTGCTTGCTTGATTGTGTTTGTTGACGCATTCTTTTTCCTTTTGCAGCATAGCAAGACATGACAAGAAGATGAGGAACAAGGTTTTTCAGAAGCCTGAATATCAAGGTATGCCATTCCTTTTCTCTACTTCCATATCAATGAAAAGAAATAAAATGGAAAAATGGAAAAATGAAGTTATATCTCTTATGGAAGCAAAGTCGTTCAACCATAGGACCTGTTTAGATCACAATATTGCTGATCTTGTGCATTTAGTGTAGCAGCTATCATCTCTGCAACCATTATGTCATTCTGTTCTGAAATTTTCGTGTAATTGGGTCTTTTATTTGAAGGTTTGACAGGGTAGTATTTCTTTTTGATGGAAAACCCAAAGCTTCTTAGGAGTGAAGAGATTTGTCAGGGCCGTCTTCATTGGGATATTACAAGATAGTGTAAGCTATACTTTTATGGGTATTCCAGCACTCTCTCTTTGGGTCCCTGCAGATAAGTTCATGGGCAGAGCACTGAGAAGGACGGGGGCTCTACCTCATCTTGCATTTGGGATAGATCTACTTCTCAGTCCATCTTTCCTTCTAACACATCCATTAAAAAAACAGATTGCGATTGCTTAGGACTAGATTCATGAGAATTACTGGGGAAAAAAAATCAAATTCTGGTATTAATTTTAAATCTAGTTTCAAGGTTCTTCAAATATCAGATAAGGCTAAAATGAAATAATGGTTGATTCTGAAGGTAGTATCTCCAATATTTGGATATTTTTAGATGATGCATAATACTGGAGCCGCATGCTTTGTCCTTCAAGTGCTACTATAAGATAGTATCATTTCTTTTTTTTTTCCTCCAATCTGGTAGTGGAATTATATGGACCACAGGAAATTGCAGATATGACTTGTTTGCACCAGTACAGATTCCATTCATTTCTGCTTTGAAGTGATGGAGGAATCAGTGGTTCCATGTTGGACAAGAAGGCGACAGCAGACTATTGGAAGAACAACTGGGGACCATCCAAAATGAAGCAGGCAATTAGTACAGGATTTGTACTGTATGCAAGGGGAGAACACTAAATTTTTTTTTCTTTTAGCTAGGATATGTAGGAACAGACAAGTACCAGAAAGTGACATCCTAGTTACTTCGTTTGCTTCTACAGCAAGTTGGTTTTGTGTGGATTTTTGCATGGGAATGTGCATTAGCAGTTTGTGTTCAATCAGTAAATGAAATGACCTTTTGATAAGAGCGGGCTTGGGAATTACATTTTCTGGAAAGAAACCTGGTAGTTCCTTGGGTTGGGGAAGGACCAACAGGCTTATCCAGTTGGGGCTTGGGAGGAAGACTCTCCATTCATGTATCATTCAAAGAAGAAGATTCTCTGTGATGTTCCAGCTGTAGAAAAGGATCGAGAGAGATAATGATGGCTGATTAAGAAGACAAGCAAGCATCGTGAAAGAGATCTGAAGTTTGTAAGATGGGAGTAAAGATGAAAGCTGGTTAAGGTATATCCTGACCCACCATGTGTGATATTCTTTATAAGCTTTTCCCTGTCCTATTCTTTTCCGAACAAAAGGTGCCTGAGCTTTTGAATATCCGGTTGATCCTTTTCACTTTGCTTCTCCAAAAAGATCTATGCAAACCTTATCTTTTAAGCTTCTTCAGTTGTCAATGTTTAGACTGACCCGTCTCAAGTTCATTTTGGAGGATTATATGAGATATGGTTAAAGCAAGTTTTGTATCCTATCTGATGATTCTTTTCAGGGTTTTGAAGTGAAAAGGGAAAAAGGTGAAAGACATCATCTTCAGCGGGAGAGTGGAGAAGTGTGTGGATCCCACGAGAGCTCTGTGGGGTATCCGTGACAACTGTTGGGAACAATGACCTCTCATTCGTGTGCTCTCCTGTGTCTGCATCATAATTAAGGCAAAGGGGCCACCATATTGCTGCTGAAAGCCGAAGGTGACCTGACCACACATGCCTGAGCAGGGATTGTGGTATGGGACCTTGAAGAAGAGGCAAGGGGAAAAACTGAGGTGTCCGAGCCATTGCCCACTTTCAACTAATTACCAACCCGGATAAGGGGCGAATTCTCAAATCCCAGGGGCTTCCGACCTCGACCATTATGTTTGATGGCATGGAAGAATTGCAAGATTTATTGTGCCGACTTTGTATAGCAGAGGCCTTGAGACTTATTTACTCCACTTTCAAGTCACTTTCTTTCGAACCTTCAGTGTCATCACTGAAGCTCTGAGGTGCATATTTCCAAAATTTTATGTGGTGCCACATTATTCGACTGATTAAAAGGAAATTGCACTTTCAGTTTGAATAATTTTGTTAAGTTTCAGAGGAAAATACGTTAACAGAGTAGCGATGAAGTAACAAAGAAAACCTCGCTCTAATCTGGCCTGGACAAGGGGTGGACCGGCCAGAAAGATCTGCAGCTCCGGTGACAATGGAGCAAGAAAAGATCAAGAAAACAGGCTGTGCCCTTCAAGTTGGAGCACCACGGATTCACGTCTGGGTTCGCTTTGGTTTTGTCGTCATGAGTGACAAGAAGTCCATATTACCGTGATCCAATCCAAAACTTCGATCTTGGCCGGGACAGAAAAATTCAAGATTTTGATTGAATACAATGTAAAGGCTCCACAGGCACAGACTGCAACATTCATGGAAACTGGAATTCAAATCGGTACACTTCCAAGGAACGTGTGATTCTTCCCCTTATACAGCTTGGAAGCGCTTGACTTGACCTGACCTGACCCGACCCAATCTAAAGCCATACATAGTCCAATGATTCTAACTCGAAAGCGAGTCTGAGTTTCTTCCAGCTCCTTGGCGTTCTGCATCCACTGTTCTGCTCTGACCGCCAAGGTAAAAGAATCTCTCCATTCCCCGGCTGGACCTCGACGGATTCCCAGCACATCAGGACCGTCCAGTATGATAGGCGGTTCGGTTTCACCGTCCATCTCTTTGCGATGTTCAAATAGAGATTTATTAATGACCCCGGCCCATTTATCCTACTGGGCCGGCCCACCCTTTTAGGCCCATTTCGTCCACCTGCTGTGTCCAATTGTTCTCGTCTCTGCTGCTGTTCTTGCTCGGTCTCGTTCAGTCGGTATCCTGCTAAAAACCCTAAACCTCTCTCTTTTTTTCCCCCCTTGTCTCAGTGAACTCCGAGCATCAGCGACGCTGATTTCGTCCGCTTGGGCGGCTGTTGTCATTCCTCGGCTGAGGTGAAAGAGGTGAGCGTTTAGAATTTGTGTTCTTTTCGTGAATTCGTAGACGTTTTCTGGCCCTGCTAACGAGAGAATAAGTTGATTGAGTTGCAGTGTATTTCTGCTATGCTGGAGGAAAGTTTCATTTTTTAGGTCAGGGAACCTCCAATTTTGAGGACTTGCAGAGTCTCAGTGAGGTCAATTGCCCCTGATTGCGGAAGAGTGAAAGATGCAGCACGATGAGGTCATCTGGCAAGTTATTCGCCATAATCACTGTAGTTATATGGCCAAGTGAGTTAATCCCGACCGCTCGAAAAATATGCTTTTCTTTTTCTATAATCAAGGATATGTAAGGATTGATTTTCATTGGATGTGGTTCTATTATGTTTTTCTTTTCCCCTGGCAGAATCACGACAGGAAAGTTCTGCAGAAACCCATATAATGTAACCGGGATTTGTAATCGAAGCTCTTGCCCTCTTGCCAATAGTCGCTACGCCACTATCCGTGATGAAGATGGTGAGATTTCATTCGCTTGTTACAGAGCTTATATGGATCAAAGAGCGTGTTCCTGAAAATATAGGCTGAGAAAATTATGAATCAATCCATTGGAAGTGGAGAAAAGGAGGAATGTTTTGAACTGAAGTTATTTGTGTAGCCGCTCAGATGGTTATATCTGATTAACAATTTCTGGCCTTTCACTTTGCAAATATATGTGAACTTTGGCTGATCTTCAGTTGTTTATTTGTTCTTTTGCAGGTGTTTTCTACCTGTATATGAAAACCATAGAAAGGGCTCACATGCCTAATAAGTTGTGGGAGAGAGTGAAGTTGCCTAGGAATTATGAGAAGGCACTTGAAATTATTGACAAGCATCTGGTATTGGAAATTTACGGGTAATTTTTGGATTCTGTTTGTGGATGTAAACCATCGAATGATCGATCCATGTCCCTTCTCTTTGGTGACAGATGTACTGGCCAAAGTTTCTTGTCCACAAAACCAAGCAGAGATTGACAAAAATGACCCAAATGCGCATACGTATGAGGAAGCTGGCATTGAAGACCCGGTTAGTGACACTCTTATAATCATAACAGATACTGGCTGATTTTTGAGGGAGAAGACACCTTTCATTTGAATTTTTTAAGCACACTTGATTGATTAGTTTTCTCAGGAAATCGCTTCACTTTTTGAAGCCGATTTACATGGTCATTTCAATATTGTTGAGAACATGTTTGTTTTTATTGAAAGTAGTAATTGTCTAAGAGGTGGTTCCATGATAATGTTTAGACTGGAAGCATTACCTGCATTGTTTTAGCGTGTAGTTTCTGTGCTGAGTTGAATGAATAGAGAAGCATTATAAATGGAATTGAAATGTGTGCGTTAGAATCTAATTGCCAATTTAAATGTCAACCTCTGATGGGTGTGCTGATGGAATGTTGCTGATTATTTCTTTTTTAACCATCATATTACAAGTTTCCCCCCCTACAAATCATATACCAGGCCCTTCTGTTATCCATTTAAAGTTCAAATGTTTATCTTGCCTTCCAGAGAGAAGATTATGACAGTACCAAGAAAAGAGAAGAAAAGAGAGGCTAGAAGAGAGGAAAAGGCTGAAAAGGCAGCAGTTTTGGAAAAGGTTGAATCTTACCTTCCAGGAGCTTTATGCCTTTCATTCTTGATATCATGTTAGGTTTCATTTTAACATCAATTTTACTTTGCAGAGTATTGAGAATGAGCTGTTAGAACGTCTCAAGAAAGGTGTTTATGGTGACATTTACAATTACCCTGTCAAAGAGTACAATAAAGTTCTTGATATGGATGCACTCCAAGCTGCTGATGAAGAGGAGGAGGAGGTAATTTTAGTAAAAATCTATATTATGATGCATTTCATTTCAATTTACACTCCAATGTAATGATTATATTGTTCCCCCGAGTCTTCAAAATGTGCTGTTTTTTTTTTCCTTTTGAATGCTGCACGCATGCATTTTCTTCTGTGTAAATTGCGTTAACTAATTACAATTTGAGGTTTCTCTTAGGCGATTATCAGTCCAGTAGTCTCATTCTCTTTACTGGTAACTTGAGCAGGAACAAGAACATGAAATAGAATACGTGGAAGGTTGTGACGAACTTGAAGAAGAAGAAGAAGATATGGAAGATTTTGGTGGTTTTGCTGTCAACAGATTTGTTGCAGATGGTGAAAATGGTAGAAAATCTTACTTCATGTCCTTTGAGACCCTTTCTTTTCCTCAATCGAGATGATGCTTTTCTTTTAGCTGGCAACCCAAAAATATATGTGCTTGCTGCATATTTTCTTTATGATGATAATATCACGTCTGATACAGATGATGACAATGAAGATGGCGATGAAGACATGGGACTGATTGATCGGAAGAGAGGAAGAAGAGAATCTAAGGCAAACTTGTGGAAGGCCGAGAAAGATGAAGCCGGTGCTAAATCCAAGAAAAGACCCAAGGTTCTCATCGAGGTAAAACTTAAAAAGCTTCTCTCCCATCTGTAAATACAGTCCCCAAATATATGACAACTCATTCTCGACCCTTGACCACCGATCGTTTCGAAATACCAGGTTGAACATGATGTCGGTGAAGAAAGGCGTGTGGCAACTCACTGAGGGCAATATCCTCCATCATGCACAAAAGATCAGGTTCACCTCGTGGCTTTCCATTAGGGAAAAAAATTTTGGCCGTCTTAGTGAAGTCGGATAAATTGCAATCTCCATCTCTGTATCCAATCCAAGTTCCCGTCTTCCATCTTCCCTGTGTTAATTGTCTTCATTTATCATTTGATGAGAGTCGTCCACACTGTTGTTTGGACCAGAAGGTCGCAGTTCTATTGTGAGGTGGACTGGATTGAGGCAACCGATGACATCTTAGCTCAGGAGGTTGCTACCATTCCCCACTAACAGTTGAATTACCTTGGTGTCGTAACTTGGTTCTTGAACGTTCGGTTGATCAGTTTTCTTAAACTGAATTCGGGTGAATTAATATGGTGATCAGGGGGTGTTGCTGTCATCAAGGCTTCTAATGGCAGTGGAAAAATCACTTACACAATTCTCAATCTAGATGACGACTCGTTGAGTTATGTTAAGCCCTTTGGTACCATCTGTGCAGCTATGAGCACACGCCGGCGAGGCATTCCGGTTACTAATGATGATGCCAACGCCATGGCTCCGGTCAAATCTCATCTCACGTTTTCGCCTTGACCGAGAGTGTTGCTGAGCAAAATTGACTCCCACCTCCTGGGCGTTCAGTCTATGGATACACGTGGATTGACAGCAAACACTGAGACATTAAACGGAAAGGACACTGTCATAATAAGAAGATTCTTATTTTTCCTTAACGAGAAAAACCGTAGTATCAACTATTTTACAACACACTCCCATCTCAGGATCATAGTTTTTAAAATCGGACCGAACCGAAAATCGGTCAAGGTATAGGTTCATGGGTCTATGAGTCGGACCGGATGTTCAATGGGTTGAACCGCATGTTTAATAAATAATATTTCAATAAATTGATATAATATTATAATTTAATTATGATTTATACTCAAAATCATTAATATAGTTATAATGTTAATCCCAAATTCAACATAAAATATAAATATAAGTCTAGTAAAATAAAATAAGTATATTATCATATATTTTTATTTTTAAATTAGCTAGTTTTTTCATCGGCTCAATTAAATTTATTGGTTCAAGTGAGAACCGGCCGGTTCAATTAGATTTGATCTCATTTAAATAATAATTGGGTTTTTGTGAGAACCGGACCGGGTGAGTGGCCGGTTCCCGGTCGAACCGGACGGCCCGGCCCGGTTTTAAAAACTATGCTCAGGATGTTAGAGAGAGAGAGAGAGAGAGAACGTACGTACGTACGTACGAAAAAGGGGAGGGTAGAAAGGACAAAACGTTCGACACGTCCTCGAAAAAACCTCCCGTGCAAGCACGTTTATCATGCTCCTCTCTGCTTGTTTCACGATTTCGACTCAGAGAAGAGATCGACAGAGGAGAACAGGTGAGCTTGGTGATGCAGAGGTTATCGAACTACTCCTGGAGGCACGCCTTGTGGAAGTAATGGCTGCACCTCAGCTCGCTCACCTCCTCCTCCTCGAACCCGCACAGGCACACGCAGCACTGCTCCTCCTCCTTCCTGCCGCTGCCGCCACATGTCCTACCTCCCACGATCGCCGTGCACCACCGAGACTCTCCTCCGACCATCGGCGGCAGCTCCCGGAGGTTTCTCCTGTCCGCTGTTCGCCCGAGCTGGAGGCTGCGGGGCTGAGGAGGGACCGGGCCGTGTTCCTGAGGAGTGCGACCACGAGGGCCGCGCTGATCACGAGCATGGGCAGCAGCCGGTCCTGGGGGTTCGGGTGGCTCGGGAGGCCCATCTCAAATCATGAAAGATGAATACGACGTCAACTCTCAGTGGAAGCACTCGCACGGGCAAGAAAGACAGCGGAGCCGCGAGCGTAGTTCAATGACCGCACCCAACCGCTTCCAGGGGAATTCGGGTCAAGATGGCGCCACGTGTCAAGGAGTTCTCGTGGCAGTACACGACCGAATATCTCCGAGTAAAATTCCCCATATTATTTTATTTTTTCTCAATCTTACTCTCTTATTTTAATTATAAATCTTCTACATGTCTCAGATTGACATGGTGCCTAAACACCATTAAAATTACTGTACGGTATCCGTGTCGATTATGATGATTAGTCGATCGGTCAAAGCTCATTTACTCATTCCCTGTGATTTAGTCAGTGTCTATTCACATCGCGTGATAACGTAAGGTAAGGTCATGGTGGGGGGAAAATCTCTCCCTCTCTGTCACTTCCAAAGATAGCTTTTCAGTGACCATGTGGCAAAGCATACGTGGGACGCAGACAGGAGCAGAGGTGGGACCCGCACGACCGGCTTGTCTCTGGTCCCCACCCCCAAAATTTCGCGCTTCAAAGTGGTTCCGAAGAGGGCCTCGGCTCACGGTGCTAGGAATCATGAATTCTCGATTAAAATGATTTTCCGATCGGGTGTACATCTCGTCTGTTACCCTCGGATCACATTTTTGGTGGTCTGTCGTGTTTTAAGACTGTCATCGATCGATATTACCCCGTAATTCTTAATCACTTCCAATGCCTAGTATACACTGCAACGGACCAGGGCAGGAAAGAAAATGGCGCATCCGACCGAAGTATAAAAAGCATGTACACCTGTGATTAATGATGCAGAATTATTGTATTCTGTGCTAGAATGGACAAAGGGGGTGCCTCTATCATGTGAAGTTGAATCCCCAGAATGATACCAAAGTCTAGACTGTGGCTTCCGACGTACCAAATGGGCCGTGAAGCGGTGGTTCTGCGGAGGCTGGAGGATATCTGTGAGTTGGGGCGGGTCGGCTGCGCTGTCATGATTCCCATGTCAAACGGAAGCCTCAGCTCGGTTTCGAGCTGAGATAGGCCTTCTCTGCAGCGGCCAGACGCTTGCTGAAC
Source organism: Sonneratia caseolaris (assembly GCA_900006705.1). Classification (NCBI taxonomy): domain Eukaryota; kingdom Viridiplantae; phylum Streptophyta; class Magnoliopsida; order Myrtales; family Lythraceae; genus Sonneratia; species Sonneratia caseolaris. The sequence goes on from CXYZ01023140.1 coordinate 225,588, forward strand.
ATTGTCCACTCCATCTTACACCTCTCCCTCACCTGCAACCATCATTTCAGAAGCAAGAGACATGCTGCTGTTGAGTGACACATGGCTTACAAACCCAATAAGCTCCACTCGTTTTTATCGACACTAATGATTCCAATTTTAACGAATTAACTTACGCCTTGCCAGGGTTTCTTCCCTTCGCTTGCTTCTCCCTGTAAGATGTCAGCCAGAAGGTTTTCAGTACTCGGCCTGCTGATAGAGCATCTTCATTGGTTGGAGTAACTCAACATACGAGAACATTACCTGGTTCCCGAGCGAGGGAACGGATTGATGAACAATCCATTGAGAATCCACGATTCCAATCTTCTCATGTGCAGGCTGTTCATGAAAAAGCGGATTGAGTACAAAAAAAGTTCAACGAAGTGACCAATAAACAGATCAGGATACAAGACAGGAGATCAGAAAAGGGTGGCTGCCAACCTCGACACATCTTCTGAGGGAGAAGTCAAGGCCCCAACCATGAACCAAATCATTCTGTCAGTAAACGTCGGATAATGAGACATTAATACGGACATTAAACGCAAAGATACGAAACAGATGGTGTCAGAGGAAAGCTAGTACCTGAATCATATGCCACACACAGCGCCATGCATCTCGAGAGAATACTGGAGCCATGATCTCGACAAACCTTCATTCAGTACCCAAAAAAGAAAAACCAATTGTTATGTACATTAATAGTTTAGTTCACCAATCGAGTTCAAAAGAAAGAAAGAAAGAAAGAAAGAAAGAAAGAAAGAGTGCGTAAAACACCATTACGCTATAAGTAATTACCCTGCACAGGGAGGCTCATTTGGACGGGGACACCAAGTAGGCCTAGGCCTCTCATCTGTTTCCCTAAGGTTAGAAAAGAGAAATCCAGGTAATACAAGTCAATTGACTTACAGATGCCTACCATACAAAAGATTAAAGTGCAGAGATGCGGTTATTGTTACTTGTGGACTTCCTGTCCATTTCTTCGTCTTGTGATCCGCCATGTTAAGCCTCTGCTAGCTGGATCGAGAGCGGGCTGGGAAATTTCCAGGCCATGCTTCCTTACCAGCTTTAGGTATCTGGGTCACACATTATATGGCATGATGAAGTTTGAATAATCTGAAATAGAATGTCAGATGGGACTACAGACTTCTATTTCTTCGCAAACTTACTCCTCTGCATTAAAATGTTCTACCCCAAGATCTTCATCCCACATAAAGATATAGTCGTAAGGCGCCACAATGTCAGGATGCAAAAACCGTTTGGCGTACCACCTATGCCAAGATTCATGGAGAAAGCGGGGTTATCCATAAATTGAAGACAGGGAGGATGTTGACCCAGAATCCTTTGTGAGGTATTCCTTACCATTTAGTCTGCTTCGGGACGCTCACATGTATTGCCCTTCTGGACCACTCGTATTCATCCCATTCAGTTGTTTGCCCGTCATAATGGAACAACATAATCGTAAAATTTCCTGAAAACTGGCAACAAGAACTCGGCCTTCAACATCATGAAGAGAGATGAAATGGAGAGGAGCCAAACAGGGGAGAGAGAGAGAGAGAGAGAGAGACCTTTCTAATGGCAGCATCAATGATTTGTCTTTGCTTATAGCCAACAGTAAAAGTCACAAGATATTTCGGTTCGGTGATTAGGTCCTGTAGATGGAAGCTCTGTCAAGCATCATGGATAATTGAAAAAATCTATTCAAGGTCAGAAAACATCAACATTTTCATTAGAATTACACAAATACAGAGAAAATCTCTGAGGTTTAAAGGTCATCCTTAAAAGTTCTCCTGGAATATTTAGGCCATTATACCACTCTTCGTCCCTAAAGAAATCTGCCTATTACTGCCCTCGACTTAATAGATTTTGGCACTTGGACCTTACAGTACGTGCATTTGCTTCAAAAGAAATACATTATGCGATGACATTTCAAATATGTGCGGGAAGCTGGGAACCTCTGTTCACAGATATAAGATTTCATCTACACCTTATGCAATGTGAGTAGTAGAAACGCACCTGACTAGGGTTGCCCCACAACCTGCGGGGATATAAGTCCGACTCAGCAACAACAATTCCTGGTGGCAATCTTTCTGCTCCTCGTGGATTTGTGGGGACCCAGATCTGTAGAGACCAGTAAATTCAAATGGAAAGATACTGGACTCAGAAACAATTGCAGCCACTTTTATATGACTTAGCTACAATTAAAAAAAAAATTCAGAAATTTGTACTGGAAAATAACGACTATCTGGATTTTACTTTCATGGAGGAAGGCCTTCATAGAAGGTGATTTTCATGTGTTCAAATTAGGAAATTACATGTCCTTGAGGTCGATTAGCACTGCTGTTGTGAATTTCATTGGAAACCAAAGAACTCAATTTAGGCTGATCCTTGATTACTTCCACTTCATGTTTTGGGCACGAGACCTCAACACTGGGAAGAATGCTGGATGTGAGACTGAGCTGCGAATTTCAATAACAACACTGATCAGAATGAATAAATGAATTCGAAGAAAATTGCTTGCTGGAAAAGAAAGGTGAAGTACCTTAGAAATAGAAAATGATGGAAAGGACTTGCCAATGAAGAAACCAAAAGCTATTAAGATGAATATCGTTAAAGCTGATCTCATGGGATCACTGCAACCAAGCCAGAGTAAATATTTGTTAGGCAACTGGACACATAAAAAAAAATCAAAATGAAGAGAGCTCATGAAAGAAACAAATCATCAGAAGTTTAAACCTTCGCGCATTAGCTCCTGATCCCATTTTATTAACAGTCTTCAGGGGGAGCATTTATATCAAGATAAGTTGCAGAGCTGAAAATGCTCTGCATCAGTTAACCAGCTAAAGCCGTCCTTGCTCCTTATTGGAGATGACAAACCCCAGAAAAAGTGAACGACTCGAAGTAGCAAGAGTAGCCTATAAAGAACTGAACGAGTTAAGCAAAATTCAAGAAAAAACACCATACCAGGCCCAGAAATTTCTTTGCCCACGGCTTTATATGGCCATCAAAATGGGAGTAAAACGCTATTGTTCTGGCTATAAATGAAAGCCCTTGTCATCTATGCCAATTTGATTGAAGAAGATTAGGCTGGCTGGGAAAAATAAAAGTTGCAGATTTGCTCCATGAGCATAGGCTTCATGGTAAATAAAGCGTCAAAGGAATTCCATCCGAATAATTCAGACTTCAAAAGATAAAGCAATCATGATTACCTTAACAAATTATTTCTTAAAAATCTCAATAGAAATTCAATTGTGTTCTCCTATTGTCCCCCCAAAAAAAAAAAAGATTTGCCTTTGCCAGAATCAAAACCGGACAACACCTTTCCAAATCCCATCAATTAAAATATTGGAAAAATAAAATAAGAATAGCTCTCTGCTTAGATTAGAACCCTCTCTGAGGCTAAACACCATATCTACCATGTAGTGCTCAGGTAGAGGCCCGGAAGAGGAACTATATAGTATACTACACAGCTGTTAGGTGAAAAGCATATTTGAATATGACTTCTCAAATAAACAACTACCAGGTCATGTCATGGACTTCACAACAACTGACGAAATCACTAGAGATTGTTTGTTTGCTAAGGACACAGAGCAATCACTCGCTCAAATATCCAGTAAAAGTCGCGCGAGCAATCTAACTAAGAAAGACTAAGGACGTGAATACCAGCCACACAGTCCATATAGAAAACATCAGCGCTCATGGAACCAAAAATCCATGACGATCACGCACTACTGAGGGTGTCCATCCTTCCTTTTTTTCCAACTGAGAAAAACAGAGGACCAAATCGAACTCGAGAATCCCAACTGAAACTACCGCAATCCATCGAGTCGAGGATCCAATCGACGAAACGAAATCCAACACGACAAAATTCCGGAGACTTTTCTTCTCGGACCTTCTCCGCAGCCAGACACGACAAGTGCAACAGTGCAACTCCACTACGTAAAGGAGCAGGATTCAGGCGATCACCTGTCGTCGTCGTCGTCGGACGGGAGCTCTGTAACGGAGAGCGATCCACGAGGAAACCGCCGAGAAGAGCGAAACCGAGGAGGACAGGAGAGGAGAGGGGGGGACTCGGCGGGGAATCAGACTAGTCAGCTGCCCCTTGGGAAGGGAAGAACTAAGAAGACGAGGGAAAAGTGGGGGCGGGGGACATGGAAATAAATATGTTTTTCATTTTAATTTAATAATGAAATTTAATTTAATTTAATTTTCCCCCCCAAGAACCGCTAATTTTCCTCCTCCTAAAACCCCTTTATCCATGCTAATTATCGTGCCTTAGAAATTTATGGAAATATTTTAAATTAATTATTAATATGTAATTTTCAGTTACGATTAAAGAAAGAACATATTTTTCTCTGTATTTAGGGCTAGCATATTCACAATAATGACCTTTGAGGAGAAATCAATGTAAATTCTCGGTTTATTTTCCCTTTTATGTCAATGTATCTCGTGACTCCATCTTGTTATACCACGTGACGGACGGTCCGATATATTTTTTTCCGGGTCCGAAGTACCCGGCGGCATCAAATCTTCGTGCCGTCTCTGAATGGGAATTCGAATGGCGCGTTTCATATCAGTCAAATATTATTTTTAAGATTTTATGAAAAATTAAAAAATGTCGAATTTTCTTGTCTTTTAAAAAAATGGAAAAGGAAATTAACGTGACGTTGTCGTCGGTTTGGGGGGGTGACGTGACTTGCAGGAGGCTTACGTGGCCTACGGCATCAGCCGGGACAGCCGGCTGTTGTTACGGTTAAAGACTTTTGGGCGGCTCCCTCCCTTCCATTTAATGTGACGGCCCAAAAAGGAAGTTAAAGAACATAAATGGCCCGGAAATATTCCCTATTTGCGGTTTAAATTCTCTAATTATTCTATGAATTTATTTAGACGGAAATATATTATTTTTATATGGCTATCTCTTAATACCGTCACGGCTCATAAGATATTTTCCGTCATACATGGATTGCGATTATGTGTTCGGGATATGCAAAAACCCATCTTTGTCGATCGATCCATTCATCGTCAAACCTCTGGATCTTCCAGTATTGGATACCGGCTTATCGTATCTGGTACGGAGGATGGAAGAGGAGGGACGAACGAGCGAAATAATCGTGGATAAAAACGATGTCGTTAGATCTCCCTTGCGATGGACTCGTGCAGGAGGCGTAATTAGATCTCTTGCAAATTAAATTTAGGTCAGCTGATCCGACTATGTCCGCGGTATTACAGGCCGGCCGCCAGCCAAAATTGCCCGAGACCACGTCATCTCCGGTTTTTATTTATTTATTTATTTATTATTATTATTATAGTAAGACCCAGCAATGGACTAGGATAGAAGAGACAGATTCTTCTCATTCTCCTTTTGGGTATGTGATTTTCTTTATTAAGAATACTTTTTGGAATACAGTAAACAAAAAAAAGAGCTTTTCTTTACAGAGAGAGATACAAAAAACCATCTGAACTATCCATCCAACCGGGTCGGTCCATACGATGGGAGGTTCCAGATAAGATCGGGTCGGGTCCCATTTGCTCGGTATTAGATGCACTTCTTTGATCACTCGGGTCTTGTATCGTAATGTAAGAATCCAGATGCCTAAACTGCATACAGGGTTTCTCGTGTTTCAATTTCATCCAACTCATTGAAGATAATAAGCGGGACTATGGCCCATACATGAGCAAGAGTAGGTAGGTCATAGTCCTCCTTCGAGCACCGGAGGCAGCAAACCTGAATGGCTGCATCCAGCTGCTGTGAGGCAACTCCCAAATCAACAGCCGATACCACCAGCTCGACGTGTGAAGAAGGCGACTACACACAGAGAGTCAAGAGCTTTTTAACCAGTTCCTCATATCCCACAACATAACAAGGCATCATATATCGGAACAAAACAAGCAAGAGTTGAGGCGACAAAATGATTGACCCATTAATACTGCACAACATCCCCAGTGCAAAAATACATCCAGCAGTGCGTGTGACACCCCCACAAAAAGGATTTGTCCATCGTGTGGTTCTCACCATTTGAGATTCCCCGCAGAGAAGAAACACATGCAGGTTTCTCCTCTCGAGGTGGTGATAAAATTGGCCAGTACTTGAATGCGCACAGGTGCGAAAAAGGAAACCTCAAGAGAAGAAATAAACGGAAAAACAGACTGGCACAGGAAACAAAATACGCGTCCAGTTTCACAAGTTAACCTGAGCAGAAGCGAATTAGGAGGACCTACAAATCCATTCACCATCCTTGCGCTGAGCTTGTCCTGGCAATTGACAAATTAGATGCATATAAGCGTTTCAAAGGCTCCACACCTCAATATTTATGCATCTCATAATGCAACTACAAGTTCTTCCGTATCGGGGATTAGACAGAAACTGAAAAGGCTTAATCTGGAATACTGTCTTCCAATATAACTTGAGAGCATACGAAATAGAGCTCTGCTTTTCATCTTTTCAATAACGGGCTGCACTTCTTCTATTGCATAAGACAGATGATCAGCAAAAAAACCGTAACAAAATTAATTTCCCTTTTCTAAATCAAATTGACCAATGAGTCCTTTTCCCCAAATAGGTTTATCTAGAATAAGACATTTATGATGAATCTGATGAACTGGAAGTTCATATTGAGATAAATTATCGTTGTATACTTACTACGTATTGCCATTCTATATGTATAAAAATAGAATAAAATAAAGTAAAACTCAATAAAATCAACCTAGCATGCTTGAATAAAACATATTCACATTAACTTTCGAAACACATGCCTTGGTGATATTTGTCTCTTAAGTTTAAAAGCTGTAAGAAAAATCACCCTTATGTGACACAGATACAAAGGCATAAAAAGAGGAAATGTCATCATTGAAACTGCTAAAGTATATGCATAAAGATGGAAATATTTATAAAGAGAAGAAGCACCTCTTTAGAAACTCTCGAACATAACTTCAAGGTAAAATCATTAGTGCAAATATAGGTTAGTAAGTAAAAAGGGTTTCAGCCGACAAAAAAGACATATATAAAGGGGTTTCAGCTAAAAAAGGTTGCACTTGAGAAAATTATATTTGTGATCATTTTGCCAATCATTTTGCCAAACAATAAATATCCTTCATTTTCTTTAGGTTCGGTTTCCTCCTCATAGTATAATTATTTAAATTGTTTAGTACATATAAATTGCATATTATTTTATAAACCAATAAAATCAAGCTTTCTCCATAGTGGGACTCACAATTTGCATATACCCAATCCATTTGCACCAGGGCAAAAAGGAATAACACATTGTAGGAACTCCAATAAAATAATTTAAAGAAATGAAGCAAATTGAAAAGAGGAACCAGAATTTTGAAGGAAATAGACGCTACTCTGGGCAGGAAGAGAACAGAGAAACAAACAAGCATATTTAGGCAAGTGCTGACCTGTCGAATTCTCTGTCGGTAAAAAATCCCCTGTCCCTGCTACGTTGGTATGTTCTTCTCTCATTAATGGGCCTTGCCCATGCATCTCGTGTACCCCGAGATGGAGGCCGATTGCTATGATCTACACTATGGGACTCATCAATCGAACTAGAATGGGAGGGTGGTCTCTCTGAAAAGCTACTGACACTGCCTGATCTAGAAGCAGGTCTCTCCACGGCTTTGTGCCCAAAGCGAACTTTATCATCCAAATTGCAAGTCAGCGACTCCAGGTCCCTCTCCTTTTTAGACAATATAAGGCTTAAGTGGAGTTTATCTTCTTCCGAGCCTTGAAAAGATTCAGCTTTCCCCTTCAATTCTAGCTTCAAATTTTCTATATCCTCTTTTAGTATCTTTTCCTGCTCTGTCTCAGGCCTGAAACACAAAGTTTGAGTTAGAAACATAAATAGTCTTCTATAAATTTCATTAGTCATGAACAATATGTCGGAGGATACAAGTCACATAGATCATGATCTCTACAAAAAGAAAAGAATAAAGAAAGGTATTCACAAGCGAAAACAAGATGAGCACATCTAAACTAAGAACAACCAAAAGGGGAAGCCTCTAAAGAGTGAATAACAGCTTAAGCTTTGTAGAGAAGTACTTTATATTCAATAAAAGAACATCACCCAGAATTCAGATAAAACCTGAAGGACCTTAGTAGATTATGAGCTTAAAAGTTTACTTGAGTTAGTTTCAGGAAGAGGGGAGAGAGGGGAGAGGGAGAGGGAGGGTAACAAGACATAAAAAGCATCTATCAATGGTAAAGCACTGAATAGGCTAGTCCAATTAATAATTACTCAAGCATCAACAATGTTTCTAACTAATTGTAACTCATATATTTTTTCAGATGTCTTTCCACTCCCTCCTCCTATAACTCTTTTCCACTCTATTTTCTTTTAAAATCACTCTTAGCTAACTCACAGAAGCAAGTATAATTTTCAGAAGAGCCATATATCTCATTAGAGACATTTCCGCTATGGTCTAGGCATACAATCTGAGCATCTTCATAATCGACACAATGAGATAGAGAGCCGTCATCTCTTCCTGCAGGTGAAGAGTGAAAACCAACCGCATCATACATATAAATTTACAAATCTGAACATCCTTACATCACTTTCCTCTCTTTTACCCCAATATGTAAATACAAATGCACCAGGAAGAACCACTAACTTGAGAATAAGTGCAACTAGTTGAGATTAAGGTGCAAAAGGAAGAAAAAAAGGTGAAAAATAAAAACCACTCTCTTGGGAAAATCTTAACTCCCTTAACCTCGCTCAACCAATCCTGTCTTCTATCTGTCATATTCACCACAACTATACTTTCTTCCAAATATGTTGCTTCATCTTATCTTAGTTAAACGATTTTGGCAAAATAGTTTACACAACTTCCATTAGTCATTGTAACAAAATTCTGATGCACTCCATTATTTTACTAATGCACCAGCCAATTACCCCTTTTATCCCTTGACATTTCAAACACCATGGAAATGATTAACAGAAAACTTTGCCTCTGTGGCATCTGTCTATTGCATAAGTTCAACGAATTACTACTGCACGTCTTTCTATAGTCTATCATACAAGTTCTCTGGCACTACAACCCAGCACGTTTGAAAATGGGTAAGAACTATAAAAAAACAATAACCTTTCAAGCTCATACAACCATCTCTACAGCTTATAGAATGTCAAAAAATCATAAAGTTAATAAGTCTTCAATGAAACATACCTATCAACACCACGGTGCTCCAATTCAAAGTCAATTTTACGCCAATTCTTCCCTTTATGTTCCAGCAACACTTCCCTAGGCTTCGCATCTCCAAATGGGTTCACTCTTTGCCTTGGCCTCAGTGCATTCTCAGTACTCTCAGATCTTATGGACTGTGCACTTGAGGGCCTACTTGAACTTGCACTTGTAGGCCGACTGGTCTTCTTGGCCTCAATCTCCAAATCCAGCTTCTTGTAGTCCAAACCCTTCTCAGCCAACACCTCTTCCCTTGGCCTAGCAGCCCCGAATGGATTGGGACGGACTGCTTTGGCAGGTTCATTCACACCTGAATCAGAATTTTCCTTTGGTGGAGCCAGTACTGATCTTGGGCGTTCAGGGGGCAACGGTTCTGCTTGAGTCCACCGATCTGGCTCTGGCCGTGAATTACGAAACTGAGAACCAAAACTGGAGAATCGAGCTGGAGGAGGCGGTTGGAATTGAGGCCTTTTCCCGAGAGTCCAATTATCAGCCTCATCAGCCCGAGAGCTGCCCCCTCCACCTCCTCCTCCGATTGAAGTGTACCGATTTGGCCAACTTGACTCAAGAGATGGGAGCGCTTTCTTAGTGGTTGCCCAATTATCCACCTCATCTGAACGAGAAGGCTGACCAAAATCTGAAACCCTAGAAGGTCGTGGTCCGCGGCGATCGTCATCATATCCACCACCATGTGCCCTCCCGCTCCCGCCACCCCACGAGTAGTCACCCTCGTCGCGTGTCCTGCCCAGCGGAGGACCGCGTCCGCCTATGGAAAAGCCATCACCAAACCGACTGTGCTGCAGTTCCTCAGCGGATCTCTCCCTAGGGCCAGTGGGGAGCCGAACCATCTCATCGGGAGTGAGGCCCTTGTAGGCGGACGAAGAGCCGGGTGCAGTGGAGCCAGAGGAGTTGAATTCCTTCAGGGTCATTTTCTTCTTCTTCGGCTTGGCGGTGGCAGCTTCCTTCAAGCTAGGGAAGCTCAGCGGCTCTGGGCCGACCATGGAAGCAGCAGCGGCGGCGCGCTCCTCCTCCTCGGCGCGCTCCGCTTCGGCGGCCCAGGCCCCGATGTTCCCCCAGGCCTTGGACATTTTACAGGAATCTAGATCTTAGGGGAAATTGGGAGAGAGACACGCAATCAGTCTGAAACAAAAGATCTGGTAACCGGAATAAGGGACCCAGCAGCTTGGAGGCAGATGAGTCGGTAAGGTCTGGAGCTCCGTCAATGAAGCCGAAGCTCCGGCAGCGTGCCAACGATCTTGTCGGAGAGGGGTAAGTAAGGTTGGTGGCGTGGGGTTGGGTTGGGTTAAAGGTTCGAGCTTTGCTCGTGATCAACGACGGGGAAGAAAGAGAATATGTTTCTCATTTCATTTTATATTTATTTTGAACGGAAAAAAAATCTCAAACTAATAAAATCTAAGAAATTATCGGTTCTATCTTATCATCCAATACAGTCTGCATGGAATCCGGATCGGAATTGGACATATACATACATACATACATATATATATATATATAATTACAATGACAATCGCAATAAGGATTCGCCCAGGCCTACCCTCGGCAGAACTCACCTAATTATTTTTCTCCATCCGATCAAATTAATTAATATCTAAATAAACGACTGATCATATTAAATTATATTATATTGGGGGACCAAGTTGCAATTACATTTCAAATTATCTCCCCGAACTCGTCCACTAATTTACTTTTTAGCAGAAACATTAAATATATGCAACGTAATTATAACCTCAAAAAAAATTAAAAAAAAATCTAGCATCACTTGGGATGTCAAAGCTTTGGCGGTCGATGACACACTAACTTGGAGCCGGCAAGTTTTGGCCCCGCCCGATGGGTCGGTCCGGGGACCGTGCCTGGGCCAAGACCTGGCACGGCCAGATAATTTACACGGGTGTGCCGTGCTGGCCAGATGTTGCCCAATCTTAAAAAAAATTATCCAATTAAATACTCTTAAATTACATATGATGCATTTTGAGTATATTAATGGGATTTATATATAGTAGAAAAAGGAAAAATGTGCTATAATTAATTCGAATTAATTTTCTAATAATTATTTAAAATTATTTTTAAAAAATGTTTACACCTAGAGTTTTTAGTGGGCCGTACAGAGCCGCACGATAAATATTCGTGCCGCGCTTGGACCCATTGTTATTGGGAGTTATGTCCGTGCCGGTCCGGCCCTATTTGCCAGCGGTGCATGAGCCGAAACCTGCAATAATTCTCAAAATGGCGGGTTATTATACCAGTTTGACGACAGTGGCGGGAATCTCGCATAGTATTGTGGGTGTTGAAATTGACCATAAACCAATCGCCGGAGGGACAGTGTGTGCCAGGAGACTGGTAGCAGAGTGCGACTCCGGTGAGAGTTCTACACAGCGCTGTCTAAACCTGGCAGAGCTTAGGAAGCGGATATTGATCTGTGATTCGAAAGCATGATCATCGCTCACTGGAATCACCGGAGAGCGTTCACAGGTAAGATGCAACTTCCGATCGAACCAAGACGGAGGACCAAGACGGGGTGTGTGATGGTGAAAAATCCGGCGCATGTCACAGCTCGAGAGGACTGAAGAACGGCAAGCGTGCCGAGAAGAGGCTGAGATGTTTGATCTACGAGCTTCGTTGACGCATGGCATCCCACTGGATCCGTTCAGCGACAGAGAAACGCAACGCCCGTCGAGAGCGAACAAGCTCGAGATGCAGACGAAAATGCAGAAAAAAGATTATGATACTCATAGCTAAGAGCCCGAGAGACAAAATGCCGCGACGAAGAAGACTGATTGCAGAAAGGTGACACGATTGGGGATTACGCAGACGCTCTAGGGTTTGTGGAGAAGGGGGCCCTTCAATTCGTGGCGGGGCGGGTCGGGCTGAGCCGTTCCTCAGGACTAACCTTCAAGGCCCAGGTGAAATCCAGCCCAAATGTGCCAAAAGGGGCTCGCGATTCCCAGAGTCATTACGTGCCCTCTTTCAAGGGATCTACAACAGAGCAAAGGAGTTAAAAAGGGAATAGAGGAGGGGCAAGCATTATGAGTTTGCTCGAATTGAAGTTAAACCTGGAATAAGATACAAACGTAGGCCGATATTACTGCACCCACCACCCGTTTCAGGTTTAGCAAGGATGGCTTTTCCTGGCAACTGCTCATCAACAAAGATCACTTGCGGATTGCTTTCCAGCAAACAACGGGATCTACAATGGACATAGATATCCACACTAGACTTACAACTGTGCATCTTCTGTGTGTAACCAAACCGAGAAGAAACAAGGGGCTGCCTCCCAGCTTGAGATCACGAGTAAACACAAGCCATGGGAGAGAGAACTGTTGGAACTGTGGAAATGGGAGTGTTCAATGAAGAAAGCAAGAGCAAAGAGACTGCTCATTCATTCATCAAGGGAGCAAGTCGGATCAACACTCTGGCCGAATATGTCTGGGATCCCGTCCCAGTTTTTCTGCTCCCTAGCTTCCCAGTAACCGCCAATATAACAGTAACAACCATCCTCATCCCTGCGAAACCACCGGGGCTGCCAGCCTCTCTCCTGCATCTTTCTTGCCTGCACATGACACAAGTAGCTTTCAATGTCTAGCTCGCTGTTGTTTCATGCCTCGCTTAATGCTTAACTAAGGAATAACATATCATTCAGGGGGTAATGGCAATGCCTATTTGGTGTGTCTAATACTTTATAAAGAAAATTTCAAGTTTTCGAGTGCCCATCACTGAAATTCTCCAGGCAGCAGAAGAGGACTTCCTATTTTTCACAACCTTTGTCTTAGAGCATACTATGTTTTCATTTTTTCAAAAAAATAGAAGGGAGAGAGAGAATTGATCAATGTTGTGCACATAATTACTTGTCTTTGTAGCTGTTCCAGTCTCAATTTTTCAGCATTTGCAAGCTCATATTCTCCATTTTCCAAGTGCCTCTGGTCTGGCCTCAGCCTCGAGTCAGTTGGAGGGAGTTTCTCCGATAACCTTGGCGTAATTTCATTCAGTGATATTGCGAAAGGAGATAGATTATATCTCGTCTTGGTTATATAATTGTCTCTCTCCCATAACAAAACAGCTTCGGTCATTGGATCATAGCCCTTCGGCTTCATTAACGGATCTCCCAGCACATAGTACATTGCCTCATCCCACTTTCCCACCAACATTGCAACCTTTTCTCCGGTTCTATTGTCTTGCACGAACCCGTGGACCTGAAATTTTTTGTATAAATATACTAGCACCAAGTTAGAATCTGAAAAGCATAAGAAGATTGATATCACTCCAGAAGCAGTAGATGTAGTGAAGTTCCCTTCAATGAGCCTAAAAGTTATTATTGCAGAATTTCCAGCCCTGGGGTTCCACAGAGGACTAAATCGTGCATTTTAATGGATCATTTCCACAAACAGTTCGATATAGTTTACCTCTCTTTGACAAGCCTAAAGGTTGTATTACAGAATTTTAAGCCTCAGGATGCCACAGAACAGTACAGGATGCATGAATGTCACAAATAATAGTTTCTTTTCATTAGCTTTCAAGAATCCATTCACCTTAGGGGAACCGTAGTTAGTTAAAACCAACATATGGCATGAAAAGGAAGAATGACAAGGGCAAGGTGGCTCACTCTTTTTTGGCTGATATAGAGGGATACAACCGTCCATGCCTTTTACAACAAAGAGTCGCCTGTCACTGTTTTCCAGGATATATATGTTCAAGATTTTTTAACTTTTGGACCACTGGTTGTTGGATTTGGGATGTTTCCATTCTCTTGAACATAATTAACTACAACTGACAAGGTGTTTCTCTATTACCCTTTTCTTTGAGTTTGCAGCCGTTAAAGCTTCTACTATTACATTGAATCATTTAAGATATTAAAAAAGAAGAATGGAAATCATAACATCATGAAGAATTGAGAAGCAATTAAGGAAAAACCAGAATTACTTGATGAGGATTCCGATCTATGATGGACTGCTCCTTGAACTTGAGCTTGCAGGAATAGTTGCCACTGCCCCTAATGCGCATTGTACCATAATGATCACAATAGATTTTTCCTAGTATAATGTTGTAGATAGAAGTGGTGACCTTGCTCCATCGAAATGTCTCCCCATCCTCGAATTGCAATGTGAGGATACCAACAGGATCAAGCTGAATAGAGCGACCCCAGAACTTGCCTTTGAGATTTGAATCTGCCCAAAATTTCCAGCCTCTTCCTTCACAGTGACATGCGACTACCATTGGGTGGTGACTAACCTGAAATTTATCTTGTAAAAAGTTAATTCTCCAAAAATAATTATATAAGAACACCCAAAATAGATGAAAGAAGCTTTGACAGAATTGGAACAAGCGGTCTCTATAAGTAGAAGTTCAGAAGTTGGGGAAAAAAAATAAAAGCAGAAGCAGAGAAACTATACTTTCTCAGAGAAAAAACGTAGTCCCATGTCTGGGTAGTCAGCTTCATAGGTTTCCCCAAGGAGAGGATTGAATGGTTTGCACTGCCGGCCTTCGGTTGATGCATAGCCCGACACAGCAAAAGCTGCAACATTTAATATTCTCATCAAGTCATTTCCCTGCATAAGACAAATATTTACAAGTTATGATGAGCAGAGGAAACTACATATTGCTCTAGCACTAGCAGCCGCAAACAGGTGGTGAATTCAAATTGTGAGACATGAAACTACAGCTTGATATTTTTAATAGAAAAACTGTGCAGCAAAAAGCGAAGTTAATATTTCTTGTGCAACAGGTAACCTACCAGGGAGTGAAAAACCTTAAGTACTTTGAAGTACGTAAAATAAAGAGCTATCAAACCAAAGCCAATTTGTCGAGCATCTGGGCTCAAGATATAGCTCATAATCTGCACAAAAGCAAGAGAGTTGAAGAGCAGACCTGTTTTCCCCATTTCAATGCCCGATCCACCAGGTAAGAGTACTCCAGATCTTCGAAGCACTTCTGCAATGAGGAGAGTGGTTCGTTAAAGTAAACAGGAAGACAGACTCCAGAAAGGTCCTTTCCAATATTGTCCTTGATGATAGACCACAAGCCAACATGCTTCTCTTTCTCTTTTGGTTCAGGCAAATTGTTCCTCCTCTTTACACAGGGATATTTAATGATTCCAATTTCTTTGTCAATTGTGCGGATACGATCAGAAAAGAAGAAACCCCTATCAGTTGTACAGCCACCACCCATGGTTTCCCTACACCAATAGGAAGCACTTCTCAGAGCATCTGCAGACAAAAAATCGTTTGTGTCGAAATACTTCTCATCTTCTTCATCTGTTTCGACATAAACTCCATCTCTGCTTTCATTATCCACATCAGATTCACTTCCAGAGCCCTCAGACATGACGGAATAGAAATCTGAAAGTCCAGAATGGCATGAAATAAGCGAGAAGCATAATGGTGTGGACTACAAAAATAGCAGAAGATAAATATATAACTGACCACTAAATCTTCTAGTTACATGTCCACAAAATGAATCACGTTCTTTTGTTTCGTCCACAACAGTTGTTTCCAGCTCTATCTTCTCAGCCTGCAAACAAGGATATCAATATGCGAAAATTAACCTTAAGGTAGTCCAAGCCTTCCACAAATGCATGACAAAGTGTGCAAGGAGGATTTGAAACTGGCAAAATGTAACCAACAAAAGCAATGTAGTACCTGCCTCTGCATGAGAGCATCAGAGAGGAAAGCAAATTAAACAGCCAATGAAGTGTGCAAATGATAAGCAGTACCTCCAGTTGTCTCAGGCTGTCCAGCAGCATAACATGTTTTTGCTGGAGCGCCTTCAATTGGTTTTGCAGCTCAGAAAGTTCTGAGAGCATAATAGACTCACATTCTCTGATGACTGATTCAGCAAGTCCATCCTGCAGCAGCCGTGACCGAAGCTTTTCAGTTGAAACAATAACTTCATCAGAAGGAGCAAAGTCGTTGCTCATCAGGACTCTAGGATACTGATCTTTAGCAGCCAAAAGTGCTTCAACCCATGCTGTTCTATCATCTCGAGACAAGCTACGCAGATGAAGAGTTTTTGTCCCTGTGAATATTGACAGCCTTTTGTCATCTGAATTGCTAGCACGAATTGATGAAACCTGTGATCCATAGAGTTGTGTATTGAGTACAATAGGGAAAAATCAACAAAAACCATAAATATGACATGGGAACAGATTAAGGGGCAGGGTCATGTTCCAAGAATGCCTTGCCATCAGCATCTAAGCATCTCTCAGGTTAACCAACAAAAACCTCAGCTATAATCCGATTATGATAGTTTATTATCCTATCAGATTTCACGATCACCATCATCCAACAAAACAGAGTTAGATCTCAACTATGAATTAATAGGGTTATATCATCACACCTACATAGATAAACCCACCCTAATATGTTAATGAAGAATCTCTTTCTCCAAATGGAGCTGTGCATCCTCTAAAAATTCCATTTTCAAGGAGAGATCCAGATACAAGGAAATATGCAATTTTTTTTTCCACATGGTCTACTGTCAAGACACCCAAATGCCATCAATTGCTTGTATTTTCATAACTGTTGCATAGAACAACAGAGGCAAGCATTTTTATCTTCACGGAGATAACTGCTCGTGCCACTTTTTGGATCTTTAGATTTTGGAGCGGGGAAACAATAGCTCTCCAGATCTCTTCTGTGACACGTTGAATAATTATCATCGTAGATCTCCACTGGTTCTGGATTGGCCAGGACCTCAATCTAACATTTCAAAACTTCTTTTCATTCACCCCTCTCTGTACTACACAAAATCTAAAAACTGCGGACAATAGACAGTCACTTCTCCAAAATGCAATGCAACCAATGGATGAGAACATAAGGATGTCGTATGACCTCAACAGTGAAGCCATGAACCAGCTCCTAGGAGCTCTCTGCACATACATCAGGATTACAGAAGTGCAATGAAAGCACTGTGGAAGAAACGAACTACATGGACCAGTGAAATCCAAGCAGAAACGCATTTCAACAAAGGCTTAAAAGGGTATCTGTGCTGGGCATCTAAAGCACGTAAACCCTCTTGGTTTTACATGGCACGAAGGAGGATCACAGACTAGTTTTCACCATTAAAATAAACCAATCAAGAGTCCTACTCTCAATTTCCAGAAGACCCTTTCCATTGCCACTCGGTATGTCATCATACATAAAACAGCTCAAAAGTAAGACCCTGACCAGACAGGACAAAAGACGAGAAACCAAAACCCAATACGTTACGTGAAAATCAGCAAAAATCGTTACCAGATGGCCAACCTTTAAATGAACTTCACCGATTGGTTTGCACTGCTTTCTGCCATTGATTTTCCAGTTCGCCTTCCTCACGTACTTGAATGATTCCTCTCCGATGACCCTGATGCTCTTCTCCGTTACCGGGCTCATCACAATCTTGTCCGGCCCATGAACTTTATGGTAGGAAAGCACTCCATCCTCGAGCATGAACCACCTCGCCCGCCATCCCTTGCCGTAGTTAACCCACTTGTACAGTATCCCTCCCGGGCTGCCGCCATTCCCGCCAAAAACCTTGGAATCCCTGCCGCCTTCGCCGACGGCTTCATCGCCCCGAGCAGCAATCGTCGGCCTATCAGGGTTGGCTCCCCCTGACTGCACCTGAGCTCCGTAACCGAGCTTCGAGCTAGAGTTGACCGTCCTGACGGAGGGGTCGAGGCCAACCTGGCACCGCTCCCGCTCGATCGATACCGGAGCAATGCAGCACAGTGGGTTCATCCCGCATTCACCGCAGGTGGAGCCGATCGGAGGAAGATCCAGACCCCGGCAGGAATCGAGTCAGGATTCGGAGGAATGCAGGACCCGATCGCAGCTGGAGCAGTACTGTGGGAAATGACATAACATCCAACACGAAACGAGAGAGAGATGAGATGACCGGTTTCGTTAATGGAGTGAGAAGAGTTCAGAGTAACAGCAGTATCGTAGGATCGAAGGGGCTACGACTGCGTAGATGCAGATCTAATCAATTATAGCGGACAGCGGAGCAGCAGAGGCAGATGGCAGAGTCGCAGTGGCGATGCAGCACTAGTAATGGGAGTCAGTGATAGCAGCAGGTGAGAGAGTTGCCAATAAGTTCAAAAGGAGAGGACGAGCAGCGCTGAACCTAAGCGAAGCTGAAGCAGGTCACTGATGGCTGATTAATGTCACTGTTCCTCTCTCCCTCTCTCTCTCTCCATTTGTTCTTTTGGGCTTTTTTGGCACATGTTGCCATGGTCTCAGTACTGAGGAGAGTAGTGGTGATGAATTGTAGATAGACGTCCGACAAACGAGCAAACGGCCAATTGGAAGTGCTTCCGACCCTTGGAAGTCTAGTTTAGATCCGTAGTTCTTCCTATTGTTAGACCGTAGCAATTCGATACTAAATAAAATGGGGCTTATGGATTCAACTCCAAGCTTTTCTCCAAAAAAGAAAACTTTTTTGGGCAGTCAATAATTAATCCGGACGAATATGAAAGTCAGACAGAGATCTTTTCCCCCGCTGGCCAAGACGCTGACTACGCAGGGACCAGGGTGGCCGTGTGAAATTACCCATTTATCCGCGTTCTCGACCGCACGCAAAGGGGGGTATTCTGGGGATTTCTGCGCGGCGAAAGCGACCGGTGAGGCGGAGACGGGACACTCGCCTGCGATGTGAGTGAGGGAGGGGATTTCCCACTTGGGCAGTGCTGCTCTCTGCTGCAGCATGATGATGGAGCTTTAATTATTATTTTATAATCTTATTTATTTTTTTCCGAGTGGAAAATCGAAAATGGATTCCAACGTGGCCCAAGTCAAACTCAGTGTTCATTTTCCATCGAGCTGCTCCCGCGGATGGTCATAGATCGAGACAAGGATTCGCATCCAATGGTTAGCTCCATTTTCGGCCCTCGTCTTAGCCCTCAAAATGAATGACAATTTTGACAGACAAAGCACTAAGCTTCACTGGTGATCAGAGTTAAAAGGGATACTTTTGATGCCAACCAAATGAATCTCAATTCGGAGCCGGACACGGGTACATTTAGTACGACCCGTTCGATTGTCCAGTCGGGATTGCATCCGCAGTTTCTCGTACATATATTAAGTGAAAGGAACTTAAATTTACTGTAACCATATGATTTTGACTTTTTTTAATTAAATACGAGACTCACGAGTTTAGAATAAGATAGTAGAATTAGGGAGATAATAATAAAGAGACGTGAAGAGTTCAATCATAAGAATTGAATTCACAATTTCTTAATTATTAAGTTGACATATTCGATTTAGTATGGTGCTATGGTTTGACTATCATGTCAGTGTGGCACACACCCAAGGGCTTCAGTTCAAGTCCGGGCGATGCCAGTATAGGTTATTGGATCTTGTTATTAAAGACATGTCGGATCGCGTTATTGGATTGTGGCCCATTTTCTAAGTGGACCGGCCCATTATTCAAGCCCAATACTTTTCATGGGAAGGCCCAATCTCCAAGATATCGGCCCACTGGTCCAATGGGCCCTTTCTGCTAGGGCTTTGCTCAGCTCAGACTCCGAGCCCTTTCTCGTCACCTTCTACACTCTTCCCATCGGCTCGGTCCCCTTTGCCGTGCTCCGCTGTTCTCCTGCATTTTCCTCCAGGCTCAACCTGTACAGGCGGAGCAAGAAGACTGTGAACGCGGAGACGGAGGGGGAGCGGGAGAGCAATGGCGTTGGCGTTCGATGAGTTCGGGAGGCCGTTCATAATCCTGAAGGAGCAGGAGCAGAAGACTAGACTGAGGGGCCTCGATGCTCAGAAGGCCAATATCTCCGCTGGGAAAGCTGTCGCTCGCATACTTCGGACCTCGCTCGGTCCCAAAGGCATGGACAAGATGCTCCAGAGCCCCGATGGCGACGTCACCATCAGTAAGTCCCTCTTCTCTGCTGATGATGTTGCTGTGGTGACTGGCCTTTATGGTTGGGTCAAGTCTTTTGCGTATGATTTGGGCTTTTCGTGTTGTTTAGCCTGGGATCTATGACACCTCTGCGAGGTAGTAGCTATCCGTATAATGATCTCGAGCTTAAATGGAAAAACTTAGTGACTTGAGCTCAGAAAGCGCAGAGCTTTCTGATATGATATATAGCACTGTGTTGAACTGTGGTTTTTGAGGGTAACTTAAGTTGGTATAGAGTTTGCTGTATTAGATTGCTGCAGTAGACAAAAAACCAAAAAAACAAAAAACAAAACAAAAAATTATAAGTGAGTAGGTTTTTAATACTAATGCAGTGGATGGGTTATAGAACCTATGTAGCAAGATTTGTTTTGGCGATTTTCTCTTTGCTGCAATTTCACTAATTGCTATTATCTGCATTTTCAGCCAATGATGGTGCAACAATTCTGGAACAGATGGATGTAGACAATCAGATTGCAAAGTTGATGGTGGAACTTTCACGGAGTCAGGATTATGAAATTGGCGATGGTACAACTGGGGTTGTTGTCATGGCTGGTTCGCTTCTGGAGCAAGCTGAGAAGTTACTAGAACGTGGAATTCACCCCATTCGTATTGCAGAAGGTTATGAATTGGCTTCTAGGATAGCTGTTGAACATTTGGATCGAATTGCTCAGAAGTTTGAATTTGGAGCATCAAATATAGAGCCCCTGGTACAGACTTGCATGACTACTCTGTCCTCAAAGATGTAAGTTTACCCAGCTCTCTGCTACTTTTCAGTTTTAATGTTATCACAACAGATTTCCAAAACTGTTTCCGTATTTCTTTATTATATATTAACTTTACTAGTTTGTCACATGCCTTTTTTAGCTAAAATTTGGTATTTTATTCAGTGTGAATAGGTGCAAGCAGGATTTGGCTGAGATTGCAGTTAAAGCAGTTCTTGCAGTTGCAGATCTGGAGAGAAGGGATGTGAATTTGGATTTAATTAAAGTAGAAGGAAAAGTGGGAGGGAAGCTGGAGGACACTGAGTTAATATATGGTATTGTTGTTGACAAGGACATGAGCCATCCACAGATGCCTAAGTGGATTGAAGATGCAAAAATTGCCATCCTGACCTGTCCCTTTGAGCCACCTAAGCCAAAAACCAAGCACAAGGTTGACATTGATACTGTGGAGAAGTTCCAAACATTACGTCAGCAAGAGCAGAAATATTTTGATGATATGGTTCAGAAATGCAAGGTTAGTGCATGACATTCTTAGTAAATATTCCTACTGAAATTTATATTCCAGATAATTACGAGGGAGATGCTTTAAAATTCTTATTTAAGCATAATATTAATTCTTCGTTGTTTATGCCTGTCAATTAACCTCATTAACTTTGATGGTGTTGAAATTTTGTTTGAGTTTTGATGTTATTTTGGTGATGATGCATGTGGAAATGTGAATTGTAGTTTCTGCGGTTAATGCATTAGCATTCTTTTCCCTAAATTTATGCAGGATGTGGGTGCAACCCTGGTCATCTGTCAGTGGGGATTTGATGACGAAGCAAACCATTTACTAATGCACAGGAATTTGCCTGCAGTTCGTTGGGTTGGGGGTGTGGAATTGGAGCTGATAGCCATAGCGACAGGTGATTCAACTCTCTAAGAATGTGCTCTGGAGTTTTTGTTTTTTAATAACCCAATATTCTGTTGTTATTTTTCTGTGTTTTCTGAACCTGTTATTTTCCTTGTAGGTGGAAGAATTGTGCCAAGGTTCCAAGAGCTGATGCCAGAAAAGCTGGGGAAGGTCTGGTTAACTTAAGTATCTCAGTCTCTCAAGTTTTTTGGCATATGGGCTTTTTATGCATGTGTTTTAGTTTAATGAATTTGTTCTCTCTTAAATTCCTGATGGATATGATGCGATTTTTTAGGCTATTAATCTTCTTGCAGTGGAGGTTTTGACCAACCCAGTATGCAAGTGCATTTGCTAATTGGTTTTCTTATACATTATAGGCTGGACTGGTTCGAGAAAAATCATTTGGCACCACAAAAGATAGGATGCTGTATATTGAGCACTGTGCAAATTCACGGGCTGTTACCATATTTATCCGTGGAGGTAATATATCCTTGAGCTGCATCCTTTTTTTTAACAATCAAGGCCTCACTGTTTTCTGGTGCATCTTATCTGAGCTAGCTCCATCTTGATGAGTTCTTCTGGTTTTAAATTATTGCTGGAGAGGCCATGCTCTTTGCAGTATTCAATAATGTGAAATTAAATGCTTCTAACATCAGGTAACAAAATGATGATTGAGGAGACAAAGCGCAGCATCCACGATGCACTTTGTGTCGCTCGTAACCTCATACGGAACAACTCTATTGTGTATGGTGGTGGCTCTGCCGAGATTTCATGCTCTGTTGCTGTGGAGGCTGCTGCTGATAGATATCCTGGTGTCGAACAGGTAATGATGCAACTTTCATATACACGGCCAATAGATGGTGTTATTTGATCTTTATATAATGTTGTTAGTCTGTTATACTTGAACAGTATGCTATTAGGGGATTTGCCGATGCTCTGGATGCAATCCCCATGGCACTTGCTGAAAACAGTGGCCTGCAACCTATTGAGACACTATCTGCTGTTAAATCTCAGCAAATTAAGGTCAGTGGCTTGCTCTATCTCTATCTATAACATGCGCGCTCTACTCCCATTGTAAGAGCTTCCTTTAGTCCATGATTGTCACAACCATTTAAATAGGAAACGTGAATGGGATCTGCAATCATCTTATGTTTATGCATCTGGTCTAAGGAAATCCTTTTCATGTTGGGTCTAGGCCTGATTTCTTCCCCCCCTGCTAAAAGACCATTCAAATTGTTTTACTTGGATAAGTAGTCTATTCATATTATTAACGGATCGATCTTTAATTTATTTTTTCAAGCCAATGGTGCAGGAAAACAATCCGTTCTGTGGAATTGATTGCAATGACATTGGCACCAACGACATGCGTGAGCAGAATGTATTCGAGACCCTGATAGGGAAGCAGCAGCAGATACTGTTGGCGACCCAAGTCGTGAAAATGATCCTTAAGATCGACGATGTCATCTCCCCTTCTGATTATTGATATTCCAGATAGATCTCCGTGCGCCTTCTCCCTCCCCCCAAAGGATGAAATTCCAGCTGTTAAAAGTCTATGTTGGCTCTGATTTTGTCAGCGAGTCATTCAGTGTCCTCGACCTGTTGAACGTCTTTGCATTTTGGATTTGTATTTGATCGAACATGTTTTCTGATAATTTCTTCTCTACGATGGATATGGTATGAATGGGAAGGAGACACCCGCTTTATTCCCCCCTTTCTTTCTGTGTACTTATTCATCATCAGCCATGGGAAGATCCCCTTTCGATGAAATCTGGTGTACCTCACTTTTGCGGACAAAATTCTGTTGTGTCTTTGTCAGCGTGGGCCTTAGGATTCGTGAAAGCTAACATGCGCCTGAGCCCCCAAGTTTCCACGGTCTCGTGGAGATGTGCTCATCACGGAGGCAAACCGACAGCAAGTCCGAGTGCCTTTATGAAACATGGAAGAAATCTTGTGCTGTAATTTGACATTAGCATGTGATTCATATAAATTATTATAGCTGCAGCCTATCCTCGATAACATCATCAACGTGTTGTGTTGGCAGGAAAAAGGCCAAAGGGCATTTGACGTGGGAGGAGGCATTCTTAGCGTGAAAGTAGAGCCATGCCGCCGAACGCGACTTTTATTGTGATGATCAATCATGAATGACTGTTTTGAGTCCCTGTGAAGAGATTCCATTCCTGCCGTGAAGGAACACATCCCTCCCTCCAACCTGTCCTTGAGATTTGCCGATCTGGAGCAATAAAGAATCACGAGATCCGATGCCCCTCGAGTTCTCTAAATCAGCCCGGTCAGTTCCTTCCTCCCGTTCTAACTTTGAAAGAACTCAAATGATGTTTAAGGCCTCGCTCGTGCGGATGAAGCCTGTCTGCTGTTTGATTGGGTGAGAGCTCTCTATCAACAGAAGCCATTTTCGATGAGGTGGCGGACTTCAACTTGAATTCGAATGCCCATCAAGCTCGTTGACCATTGCTCGTTGGTTGTGACCGCCGCCGGAAAGTGGCCAATTTACGGGGGAACCGACCCACCTTCTCAGAAGGCTCCGGCAGCAGTGGCCAGAGCGATAAGCAACTATTGTAGGGCTAGTGTTTTTATTTTTTTATTTTTTGCCACTTGATAGAAAGGGACGATCCTTGGAATCGAAATGGAACACGATCAATCTACAGATGAACAATGAACAATGTCCCGACCTATTTACAGTTAAAGGCTTATGAACAGTAGCCCACTTCTTCCTGAGACAAACCACGCAGCAATAGGCTCCTAGCACTAGAGCTAAGCTACCTAGTCCACCCCCTTCGCTTCCTTCTTCTGGGACATATCTAAGATTCTATTTACAGATATTAGAAACCAACAATGAGACCCTAAGGCAGCAGGGAATGGGAGCTGCTATGCATATGAATGGAGGACGGATGCATAATGGTTAGATTAAATAGATAGACGCACCGCACCGCACCGATAGGTAGGGTCACTAGCCTGCGCTTAACTTAGATCGAGATCGACCCGCTCCGGGCTGCCCCTCTCTGTTTGGTTGGCAGAGAGCTCCACACCGAGCTGTCCTTTATCTCCTGCCCCAAATGCGTAGAGCTTTCCCAACTCCGTGAGGGCAAATGTATGGGCATTCCAGTAGATGGAGTTGGTCAGGCTGATCTGAACAAATCGCTCGTTCACTTGCTTCAGCGAGGTCACGAGCGCCGGGCTTAGCACATTCGCATGCCTGTTGTTGCCCTGCACAGAGAGACAGACAGAGTAGGATTCAGGCTTTGCATCTGTAAACTCCAGAGAAAACCCAAAAGCTTTGTCCAAATCAAACCATCTTATCTTCTGGGATTGCCTCTCCAGTGGGAAAACTACATTTATGACCCGAGCGGGATGGACTGAGACATGATTATTGCAAGGTGTGTGACACACTTGTACTTGGGAGGCAGAATTAGCATTTCCTATTACCTGTCCATCCCCAGCAGGGTTGTGGCCGAGACTAGCAGACTCTCCGCACCCAAAAGAGTACACATCACCGGTATTGGTGACAACAAATGTCGTGTAGTCCCCCGTGGCGACATGGACTGCCTTCACATCGCCAAGTGATTCTACAACCTTAGGAACTGACTCGCAGTCTTCATTGCCATGTCCCAAGCAGCCATAACGACCCCAGCCCCACGTGCAAACCCTTCCATCCCGGCCCACCACAGCTGCATGCCAGGCCCCAGCTGCCACCACCATTGGCTGGAGATTTAGCTGCTGGAACTGCTCAATCAGTCGCGGATACTTCTCATCAGTTCTGGTACCGTGCCCGAGTTTTCCTCCCAAGCCGCAGCCAACAGAGTAGACAGACCTGAGGAATGAAGCATATAACACAAAACGTTTATCATTATCGTGATTTGAAGGAATTGAAAAGGAAAAGAAAGCACAAGAAATCAAGAATCGATAAATTTCTGTTAGGGAGGCTCACATTCCAGTAGGTTGAAAAGCCAGGGCAAGAAGGTAGCAATATCCGGCAGCAATCTGAACCACCGGCACGTTCTCGAGCGCCCCTAAAAGAGGATGAGGCTCCAAGTCTTTTGGTTCTGTGTGGTGGCCTAGTTTCCCGTCATTGCCCCAAGAGATTGTATAAACCCTGCCCTCTCTAGACAGAACAGCTGTGAAGAAATTCCCAATAGCCACTTGCACGGCAAATATGCCTTTCAGAGATTCCACGAGCTCTGGGGTTGTGACCAGCTTTGATCCCTGGGACCCGTATTCAGACTCCCCAAAGGAGTCCTTGCCAAAGGTGTAAACCTGACCTGCATCACTAATAAGCATAGACCTGCCAGCACCAGCAGCTGCTTGGATTATTCGAATGCCCTGAAGTGATCTACAAGGACAAAAGAAAGCTCCATTTAGCGCCTCCTCCATGCATTTCCTCAGCAACTTTCTTGAGGTTTGAGGAAAGTTAGCATTTTACTTGCATCAGAATTTCATTGTTCATGGCATGACATCAAAGAACAAATTCCATTTCAATTTTGGGAATGTAACCCTGATAATTCTCATTCCAGTCCATAATCTTTCAAGCCTATGCTGCACTAGCAGGGGTAAATTATTCGTCATAAACAATGGACAAATATAACTTCATTTTAAGTCAACCTCTATGACAAGTAGTCGATTAACCTGGTATAAGGTTTTCATTTCAGTCTCCTTATTCATGTTCATCGATATTTGTTGTATATGTCCCTCTTGTTTTTGGTTTTCTATGCCCGTGTCAAGCCACCTTAGCTTCCATGCAAAGGGCAACAATTCAACCTTGGAGAACATTCGTAGTAGCTTGAGCTTATCACAAAAACTGATCATCTAACAAACACAAGACCTTATGAGTTGAGGCCGTGACTCCTCCTTGGTATTGCCGTGCCCTAACTGCCCCGAGCTGTTGGAACCGAAAGTGTAAACAGCCCCTTTAGATGTCACAGCAATGCTATGACCAGGGCCTGCAATTGCCTGAGCCTTCTCTCTTCGGCAACACGCTTCTCCTGCAATCAAGAAGCTCAGGACAAGCTTCCACGAGCCCCCGCATCTCTCCTTCAGCTCTTGCCTTTCTGATGCTTTCATGGGTCTAAAGATGGCCCTCTTCTGGCACATATCAAGAGCTGCGAGCTCAGTTATGGAGAGCTCGGGATCAGGGGCAAAATTCGCAGGTTGCCTAAAGAAGTTACAGGTCACCTGCAATGCTAACACAAATCATTGAGCAGCATTACCAATTATTAGCATCTAAAAAAGGGAAAATGGAAGCAGGACACATGCCTCAAGTTTTGCGAGGTCCTGGGGGTCCAAATTACAGGCCGTGAGGACATGGAGGAATATAGAGGGGTTAGCAGCCAGCGGGAACTCCCCAGGCTTTGAGTCCCCCAAGCAGTGACGTGTCTGTCGTTCAAATGCGGTCCCTGGGAGATCGACAATGGGAGGTACTGGAGGGTCGGTGATGTTGTAGTAGGGGATTGAGGGGGTCCCGCTCGTGGTGGCATCCATTGGGCACTGCAGTGAAGTTTTCTGGGCAGTGCCCCAATTCCACAAAAGGAAGGGATCTAAAGCTCTGAAACAGAACAGAGTCAATGAAGGTTAACAAATTGTCTGGGATTTCGAGCAAAGGCAATCAGTAACTGAAGTTATCGCTGTTGCAGTACATGCCTTGGAATATGGTTTATGAATCAGTACACTGCAGTGCTGAAGCCTACACAAAAGCAAAACACAGGAGACTGTAAAACCTCCATTAATGGCAGCTAAATAAGTTTTCAAGTAATAGGTTAACTAGTGGAAGAGGAGACCAAGCAAAAGCAAGACCATTTCTGCTGACAATGCAAATGGATGGAAAACATTAAGATAGGATGTCTGTGATCGTCCGAGAAAAGACATGAAATTTACCAAGTTCTTTAAAGGGAGAGGGCGAGCAAATCCACAGCTTAGAAAGCCGAAGGGGAAGACAAAATCAAACACTTTCGTTTTTTTTTTAAATATATACCATGAGAATTGTTAGAGCATCAGAGGGACGGAAAACTTGGCAAGGAAGAATACTAATCCTCAATTTAAGGAAATCCTACGTGACAGGGAACACCCCAAAACGAAAGCTAAAGAAAAAATGTTCAGCTATTCCCGTCAAAGGAGGCAGTTGTCTTTCACAAGCAATCTCTCTCGCACTCTCTCTATTCTCAGACAAATCCATCAAAGCAACAGAGCCCCAGGAATGATTCATCACAGACCCATGATTGAAGATTCGGTTATCATCACGTTTTTTTTTTTGTTTCACACAGCAACCATTAAAAAAGAAAACGACTTTTGGAAGAAAGAATCAGACAGCTCGATCGCAAAAGGGCTCTTGCGTGTAAGATCGCCACGGATCGGCCAAAGGAACGCATATCACTGAGGATCGGGGATTACAATTCGCAGGCAGCTCCGATTGCCCGAAAGCCCGCATGCATCAGCCAGACAGCAGCACTGAATTACCGAGTTCGTTCGCCCTCGGATCTTTCCCACTTAGATTCTCTGCGAGGAGGAGGACTCTCTGGGTGAAGGAAAGTAAGAGGGTAGGGATTTCTCTAGTTTCTCATCAGACGGAATGAGGACAGGAAGGGAGATGAACAATGATTGTCATCAGCGCTCTCCCCCCCTCTATCTCTCTCTCTCTCTCTCTCTCTCCCTCCCTATCTATCTATCTCAGAGCGCACATTTATATTTTTCTCATTTTCTTTCCATTTTTCAATAAACCAAAATTAAAAATACTTAAAAAGATTATTAAAATAAATATATAATTTTAAATATTATAAAAATATATAATTTATTATTAAAAAAATTAACATAATTACCTGCCTTATTAATAATTAAATAATTTTTAATATTAAATTATAAAAATCAGTTGAATGGGAGTTTGAGATGGAGAGGTGATAGCCCATTTCTTCAAAATTCCTTCTTTCACACGTACACGCATACAAAAATGTATCACATGGATGGATCGAGGGGACCGGTGGAATAGTGGACCGTTTCAAATTTTCGATACCATAAGAAATTTGCATATTGTCTCTAAATTCTTCTGAGAAATTTGGCTCGGTTCTACGCAGATACATATATGTATGTGCTTATATATTAAAAATATTTATATGGGTATAAGCAATGAGCTGAGAGAAAGCTGTGGAGGATATAGAATTTAATACGCCGAAAAACAAGAGTGCGTGTGTGTCGGACACGTTAGCTCCTTCCCTGCCCCACGCCGCCCTCCTTTCACTCTAGTCCGCTACGTGTCACTGACTCAGCCTGCGGGGGTCTGTACTCCTTTTTATTTTACGGCTAATTCCCATTATTTGTTTCTTACAGAATGGGTGGAGTTAATGAAAAATTGGAATTTTATGTTTAAAAAATAATATTATTATCTTATTTATTAAATATATTACGCCGTTTAGTAAAAAATTATAATTCATATTTAATCCTTTTATATATTATTTATTTATTTATTTAACCCAAAATTTTAGTTTATATCGCACAGTATTCTTGAGTCAGTAATCCAGAAACTAATATATGGTTAGACCGAAATTTCTAAAAAAATTATCCTCGACTCTTCTAAAAATCTGGTGAGGAACTACTAGTTTAATTTTAAATTAAATTTAATATATTATATAACGGAAAAAAAATATCGAATCAACTTATAGTTCACTATTCTTCATCTTTTTTTTTATCTTTTTAGCATAAAGAATAAGCTGGCACGTGAATTTGTAAATGTAATAATCGAATCAAGATAATAAGAGTCGTAGAATATTGGCACGTGGAGTGAGAGGTAAATATTAGCACGTGATTAAGAAATTAAACTAGTCGTAGACTTACCTTGACGCATTGGGCCGGGCTGGCTACATCGGATGTACGGCGATTAATTAGGTATGCATGCCATTAATCTCCTCGACAAGAGCACGTACGTGACTAAGTTAGGCGTGTGATCCCGACGATACGATATCGAACGCGATCTAAGTATTTAAGTGAATCGAATGCCGATCGCATTCCGAATCCTTAAGTATATATATATATTTTTTTGCCACACGATCTCGTCCTAGTCAGTTATGTAGTAACTGAGACACACGGGGGATCGAGGAGCGAGACCGTTCGAGTCTGGGGATTCACGGTTTAATATCGTATAAATCGGTTTGATGTTCATGCACAACGTCGGGTGCATTTGCGATGTCGAGCACGATGCACGCTCGGATATATTAATTATGCCGAGCACGATGCTGAGGCGCAATCGAGCAACTTTCGACTATAGTTTTTAAAATCGGACCGAACCGAGAGCCAGTCAAGGCATGCGTTCATAGGTTCGTGAGTCGGATCAAGTGTTCAATGGATCGAACCATATATTTAATAAATAATATTAATACTATAATATTACCAATAAATTAATATAATATAATAATTTGAGAATAATTTATAATAAAAATCCTATTATATTAATTTTAAATTCAATATAAAATATAAATATAAGTTTAGTTAAATAAAATAAGTATATCATAATTTTTTTATTTTATGTTGATTAATTTTTTACCAGTTCAATTGAGTTCATTAATTCGACAGGAAATCTACCGGTTCAATTCGAGTCGACTGCATTTAAAATACAATTATGTTAATTCTAAGAATTGGACCAGGTGAATGATCGGTCGAACCGGCCGATCCGGTTCAATTTTTAAAACCATGCTCTCGACAATAGGATTAACCCCGATCATCGAGCAAACGGTGTCCTGTGATTTCTTTCCAAACTAGGTCGATTATAGTCATTGCTCCTCTCATTTAAAACGGTGGATCTGAGGCATAATTGCAGAGATCCTATGCTGAAATTACGGTGTCATTAGGATGGAAAACACTATTATCATCGTCATCGCACCCAGAGACACCATTCATTAGCTGTCCTGTCTTCCCTTTTTCTATTCATGATAACTTCGAGACAGATCTGAAATATCGCGGCTCACATATTTTAATTTTCATCGAGAAGGGCTTTAGTCCAAGCGTTAATATATCGACTAAGTACCAACTTTCACCAATTATTCAAACTTGGCATGGACTTTTTTGTACATTCGAATCGTGTATCAAATTTACTTTATTTATCAATCTTAATACAATCTTATTTTTTTCTATCAAATCGTTATACATAGCATGCTAATTTTACTTTTACTGGTATGGTTAACCGTATCTTACATGACAAGGACAGTTTGACGGAAAAATAAATAAAGTGCTTAATTAAGATATTAATCATTAGTTTAATTCTTTTTAATCCATTAGCGGATTAAAAAATAAATAAAAATGCACTATAAAATCTCATCCGTGATATTAATCTAACTGAGAGGACATTTCAATTTCAAATCGAGAATGATATAATCGTACTGTACTCGTTCTTGGTCTTACCGGTTGATTTTAAAGAGCGGGGATCATGATTAAATTTGCTCTTCCAGTGGCCAAAATTTGCTAAATTTTTTCCACTTATCATTCATTAAGATCAGGTGACGATTCCTTCCTTCGTCTAGGTGGCGTGTGACGATTGGACGATGGTAATTAATGTTCACGATACTCATCATGGTACTTTGGAACATGTTCGATTGTGGGAGGTTGCCTTCTCACATCAAACACATCGTTGTCGTGAGTTTCAAATGACATGATCTTAAGAAAAAAGAATTGGGGTTTGCACAAATTGCTTATTTTATTTAGTGATTCCGTCGCATCATAATATTAGGAAGCGTTTTGTGATTATTATATAATATCTAAAATTTTTAATATAACCTATTTATAATAAAATACAATGTTCGTACGATCGTGAATTTTATTCATTTACGGTACTTCATATTAAAACTTTTTTTAAAAATAAGTGTGCGTCGAATTATCTCAACCAATCCACGTTAATGAGGAAGAACCCACTGAAATGTATCGAACCATAGGGTACATGTTTAAAAGTGAAGAACACGAGCATTATATCATGGGTATGTATTACTTTGGTTCATGTTAAACCGTTGGTAACATGTCGACATAGGTGTCACTTCCTTATTGCTCGCATCAGGCACGATCGACGTGGCTACTAAAGATCATAGGTTTTACACTGCGTAGCTGTGACGTAGGTTTTGTATTGGAAAGGAAAGGGAAATGTATTCACATGTCACCGATCAGAGGAAACAGTTCAACTGGACTTCGCCTAAAATAGGAAGAAGAAAGGACCGTAGTTTCAAAAATTGGACCGGACCGAACCGGCTAGTTCGTCGGGAACCGATCACTTATTCGGTCCGATTTTCAGAATTAACCTAATTGCTTAAGATATGGTCAACTCTGATTGGACCGGCCCATTCCCAATCGAACCGGCACACCCAATTGAACTTGTAAAAAAATTAATAGACTTACAATTTTAAAAAAAACAAAAATATATTATAATACACTTATTTTATTTTATTAAATTTATATTTATATTTTATATTGAAGTTGTGATTAATATAATAATTATATCATATATTTTTGTTATAAATAACACAGGTTAATTTATTAATAATATTATACTATTAATATCATTTATTAAATATATAATTTCACCAATTCAACTTCCTGAAATAAAATCACCAAGAAATTACAGTTGGGAGTGGGACAGGCCATTTTTCCTTTTTCCTTGATGGAATTATTGTGGGTAAATTAAAAACGGATTACTTCCTATGACATAAAATAAAACTTAAAATCCTACCACTACAAATTATAATATTTATTTAGGAAAAAAAAGCTGTGAATAGTTACTTACGTATACTCTAAGGCATTCAAATTAACAAATATAGGCTTTCATTTTTGTTGTCGCTTTAATTATGTTTTTATTTCCTTTAGCTTCTATAGTGGGTCTCACCGGCAGCCCTTAAATGGGCCCGGTGCCGATTAGTTGAGCGACCAAATTTAGACCAACTAGACGGCTGGTTGCGACCACCATTGATTCAAGTAACTCGACCTCTCCTTTTTAAATAGGATTTTAGATTGAAATATTATAAATAAAAAAAATTTCAACGCTTTTACTGAATTAATATACTCTCACCTTTACTGGTCTCCAAATACCGTAGTATTGCACAAATGGCATTAGCCGTTGAGAGGCCACGTTGAAAGTTCAGATACTTGTGGTAGCAGTGATCTGTGTTTGGAGAAAGCCAAAGTTGGACGAACGGTTTTGATACAACTGCAGCAGATCTGTGATCACAGTTGACTCGGTCCCGGAGTGGATTTTACCGTAGCCTAGTCGACTAGGCAGATGACCATAGCAGGAAAAACCATAAGATGTTATATCAGGAAGCAATATAGAGACCATCAATCGACGATTGGAGCCAAGGATGACACTGGATTGATTCCATCCTTCAGTAGTAGGGACTGCTCTCGACCTACCTGAGTATTATTTATTGTGACAGATATACAAAAAGGGTACAAATGGTCGTGTGTATTATATCTGCTTACCACATAAAAGGCAACCCAACTCTTCTGCCTCAAGAGACATTTTACAGAGACAAAATTCTTCCTTACCAATCAATGGCTTGCAATCCCAACGGAATGGTAGCATGATCAATGAAGTGAGCTGCCTCGGGTGTCCATGATCAGGTCTAAACCGAGTCTAACATGCTCGAGTACTTCTTAACTTTCGATGAGTTCTGCATTCCTGTACATTTTAATGAGTTACTCTTCCCTTGGCTGACTTCTGTCTCTGGTGGAAAATTGCCCTCTATGATGACTGATGACTACTCTTCATCAAAGCCCTGAAAAATGTCCGTGTGCCTGCAAATCATGTAGCCTCTGTAACAAGCATAATTTAGGTAAACCTAGTATTTTTTTTGTATTCAATAGAACCAATATAACAGCATGTCGGAGAAAGATAGCAGCAAAGCAGATGGTCAAACCTTCAAGACTGGTTCCTGTCAATGGCCTCTTGAGCCTCATGGCTCGGGGAAGAGTCCTTGCTTTCTAACTGAGGGTACAGCTCTTTCTGGTCTTCCTTCAGATCAGGATTAGACATCTCGCCATTCACTGCAACCCCTCCATTTGAGGGAGCATGAATATTAAACTCATATTTATGTTGATCGGTTGCACCATTCGCCGAGTTAGATCTTGAATCAGCATCATCCTCACTCCTTTCATTGGATAGAACAGTCCCTTGTGCTGCTCTCTTTTGCTGTTCTATTTTGTGTTTCCTCCTCTCCTCTTCTTCTTTTATTTGCTTAAATCTAAACGATATCAACCACTTCATATCAGAGTAAGAGCAAGAATGTGCAAATCAGCACTTTAGGATAAAGAGATAATAGCAACCTTTCACCAGGACGTAGCCCCTCAGCAGTCAATGTTTCTTCCTTGGCCTCCTTTCTAGCAGCAGTAAAATTAGAACCAGTCTTTTGACTTTGATCTTCTTCTTTTTTGATGATAGTGTCAATAGATTGCGCCAACCGGTTTCTTGCACCACCAAACCTTTGAAGCCACACTTGCTGTGCTGTGCTCAAAATATTGTTCGTGAACCTACATAAAGAATATTTAAATGACTAGGACAAACTAACAGGGTAAATTATTAACAAGAAAGGAAATGGTCTTAAAATTATCCAGAAATTTTTTTTTTCATATGTTGTGAGTCTTGTGATAAAATTTTGTTACAAAATCTCAAAGCTTGTCACAGTTGCCTACCAATAAAGACTTAAACCAGAGGGAACAGATAGAGCAAAGTAGCCAATCATCAGAGGCAGGAACTTGGTTATTGCTTGAGAATTCTTCATGTTCGGATCATTACTCTGAAATCATGAGAGCAGTTACTATAAATCTGGAAAATCAAAGACCACAACCACACTGTCAACTGAACAACCATGCACCATACAGAGCCAAGAAGAAAAGAAATGATGCTCAGCTGGTAAAAAATAAATCCCATTAACTAAAAGTAAAATATATCGGCACAAAAAGAAATGTAATATAAATTTATAGTAAAGAAAGACAGAGGACATTGTGCATCTTAGTCACCATAAAGGACTCCTTGATGGACATTTTAGGATTGCAAATTATTCTAAGACAGAAGGGTAAAATGAAATGAAAACGTGAAATTCTTCCAGGCAATCTTAAAAACAATAATGTGAGACCACGCAAATAAAGGAATGCCAAGTATTGAATGGAGAGTCTAAACATACTACGCATGTTCTCACAGACGAAATCTGAAAATTAACTAACCTGAGGCTGAGATGACTGCATTATCTGTACAGACATGTACTGTGAAACTACCAACAACAGAGGCAAAACAAGGTATGCCAAAGTGTCAGACCACCCGAGCGGTGGATGACCATCCTGGAAAAAAATAAGCGAGCAATTGAGAAAGGGCAAAAAATATGCATTCCTGGGCAGATGGCTACTCTCAACTGAACACAGTACACCAAAAAAAAAATCCCTCAGCTCATCTATGGAAAGATTGAAATTAAATAAGTGTTTTTAGGCTGAGGGGCCAATCAACTCCAGATTACTTACAACAAAAGGAAAAAGCCAGGAAGTGCCACTGCCATTTTGTCGTGCAGCAATCGTGGTTGGTCCAGCGAGGGAAGGTATCCAGAAAAAACCTTCTGTTAGGAGCCCCTGAATAATTCAAACAAATATCCAATCAGGTATGTATGAGCTTAAAAATTAAAAGATATGAAAAAATCAGCAGTGGATCAAATTCCCAAACCTCATCTGCTACATTTGAAAGTGCTCGATAAAGCCCAATCCATACAGGGATAGTGGCAAGGGTGGGCAAGCAACCTGAAGAAACAAACAGAACTATAAAATAAATACATTGCCACAAGAAAACAACTCGGATACAAAAGCCTAAGAATGAAAATGCACAATAAACTTTAGATATTTTATCTATATGCCCTTTCCCTCTTCAGCTGCCAGCCTATCTTTCAAGGTCAGTCAGATATCATATAGGACAGAAAATTGATAAACCTAAAAGAATCCAACCCCGTCAGTAATACACATCATGCAAGCAGATAGTTTTTTTTTTAAACAGAATATATGATATGATTGGCATTGGACAGTCACTTTGAACAGATACTGGGCAATCTGGCATGATTACCAGCAAGGGGATTTATTCCAGCTAGTTTATAGAGTCGTGCAGTCTCCAGCTGGATCCTCTCCTGCAGAAAAATAAAGTTGAATGAATCAATACAGGAAAAACTGGTATATTAACTCACTCTCAAACCTTAAATATAATGAGTAAATGTAGGATATAACCCATGCTTCCAAGAATAGTTAACACATGATCCATATTTAACCTGATCTCCTGCATATCGCTGTTGAATTGTCTTTATTTGGGGTTGCAAAGAACGCATAGCCATTGCAGATTCCACCTGACAAAAAACAGAGTAAACAGAAGGTACACGTTGCACATGTAAGAATCCCGAATCTTTCACATTTGACACTTCCAAAAGCAGAAACTTCTAAAGCTTTCTGCTGAAGCACACCTGTTTCTTTGTCAAGGGAAACGTCGCAGCCTTGACAAGAACGGTTAAAAGGATAATTGCAAACCCATAAGCATAAGGAACGTGCACAGCGGAAAGTCCATCCTTTAAAACCTGCAATCGCGATCTCTGGTCAATCTCATTCAAAAAGCTACAGTCATTTCATAAGGAAAAATAAGTGCTCAAATGTCGACGTTTTGTGAAGTTGCACCGTAGAAAGCACATCCAACACCTTTGGAACAAGTTATTTTCTTGGAAATGAAAAGGTATCCATTTTTTCTTGCCTTAATAGCATCAAACAAGCTGTCCTTTTCAATTTTCACAAACAGATCAGATAGAGCAAGATGGACTTCGATGCTAGGGGAAGAATAGGAGTTAATCGGAACGGAAACGCACCTTAAGCACAGCCTCCATGTAATTGGCAATACCGGAAAGCCAGTCATTGTTCTGTTTGGTGGCGCCAGTAGCGCCCGCAACAGTATCAGAAGACGACACCGCAGCATCCGCAATAGTGTAAATCAAGCTCTCAGCCCTGCCGAAGAGCTCCCGAATCGCCGACTCCGCGCTCTCCGGGTCGGGCCTGAACCCTAACCGTGCAACGCAGAGCGTTCCTCGGAGAAAGGGCTTTGAGTGGGAGAAAGAGCCGAGGCAGGGCCTGTGAAGGAGGGGAAACTTCGGGGCAGGGAAAGGGAGGAGAATACTGGAGCTGGCGAACGAGAGAGAGGAAGACGCCATTGAAGATGCGGATGAGTCCAACTGCAGATGATGACGATGACTGATAAACCCTAGAGAAAGATTTTCGGGTAGCTAGGAAGATGAAAGCCCCCAGGGTTCTGGGCTTCTTCACTCCAAGATATAATTTTTAATACATTTTTATTTTAATATTTGTTTAATTAATAAAAGAACGTGCATTCTCATATTTGAGAAAAAAATGTTAAAACAGTTGAAGATCGGAGAAAATAATAAAGTGTGCTATATTAAACAGTTTGAAATGTGAGGAAAAAGATTATATAAAACAGGGACATGGTCCTGTGAGAGTATGAAAAACGTTTGTACTCTCCATAGGAAAATACACGTGGAACTCTAACTTGGTATTAAAATGCAGATGATGAAATCTGTGGGACAAGACAACCTTGAAAGGATCTAAAGCAGGGAGGAGGTCGAATCCGAGAACATGAGCTTGTTCTGACGAGTGATCGACGATTTAGCTCGAAATTTCCGCTAGCTTCAAACTAACCTAAGAGATTCTTTTCCAACTGGTTTCCATCAATAACACAAGTGATAGATAAGAAACCAAAAGGTGGACCACGCAGCGTGAGGCTCAAATCTCCCCCCCACTGGAGCTCTGAGGATAAGAGAAGAATCAAGACAGATCTCCATCTCCATTGGATCTCATCATTTACTACTAGAAGATCATCTCTAGCAGCTGCTGCTACTACTACTACTACTCATTTGCCTGCAGAGAAGCTAGAAAACCAGAAGAAAAGCTTCTGACCTCTCTCCCTCCCCACAAGCCCTTGCTCCGATGGCGGCAACAGTAGCTACAATGGCCACTCTCAATGTCAGGTGCCTCAAGAGTCCCAACCCCTCAAAGCCAGCCACGAAGCCCGCCTCCCTCATCCTAATCCCGAACGGCCTCGTGTCCCCGCCTGACACCAAGAGCCCGGCAGCACTGTCCATCTCTGCCTCGGCCATTGCGGGAGCGGTCTTCTCAACCCTTGCAGCCTCAGAGCCTGCGCTCGCTGCCCAGCAGATTGTGGAGCTAGCTGAGGCGGGGGACAACAGGGGTCTTGCCCTCCTGCTGCCGATCATCCCCGCGGTCGCATGGGTCCTCTTCAACATCCTCCAGCCCGCGCTCAACCAGCTCAACCGGATGCGGAGCTCCAAGGGCCTGATAGTGGGGCTTGGTCTAGGGGCCCTCGGGGCATCTGGGTTCATGTTTAGCCCACATGCCGAGGCAGTCACTGAGCCCATCTCAATGATCGCCGACGCCTCGGCTGGTGGGGACAACAGGGGGCAGCTCCTGCTCTTTGTGGTGGCTCCTGCGATCCTTTGGGTCCTCTACAACATCTTGCAGCCTGCTCTTAACCAACTCAACAGGATGAGATCTGAGTGATGAAGAGAGAGATGGACTGATGGTTTTGTATCCGAAAAGAGTTAAGGGCACAGAAACTTAACGTGTAACCCTGCACTTTCAGTGAATGAACTCTGTGTCCTCCTCTACGTCCCTTGAGCTTATTATTGTGCTCTGTGGATATCTCCTATTGTGAAAAACTGTATCATAGGCAATGGCCCAACAAAAATGATAAATCATGTATATTCGTTCGTTCCTTTTTTTTTTCCTTTAGACAGAAATGTTTTCTCCATAGATTGGAGTCATCCGAGAATTTGTCTCCCCTAACGAGAGTTCGAGAATCAACATTATATGGCATAACAAGAAACAAAAGCAGCCAGTCTAGAAACGAGTATACCAGTACCAAACCACCCTATAACTTAAAACACCCCGACTTTTGGGTCAATGAACGAACCGATACAGGTTTTGAAATATATGGTTAAAAGGCTATGACAAGTCATATCACCATTCCAAACCAGAGACCGCAAAAGAAAATTGTTCTCCAGCAAAACGGTGTTCTCCATAGAGCAGAACTCAACCGGAATCAATACTTGATCTCCCTTCCGGCTGTGAAGTGGAGCCATGAGAACATTAGAGAACCATACCAACAATGATGAAACTAAAAATGAAGTAACCGGGATGCCAACGTCTCTGGAAATAGGCATATCTCAGTATAACCTACCGATGGAAGCCTTCGGAGTTGAAGGCTCTTCACTTATTTTATCAATCAGAGGTTGCCCTGGCTGTCGGGAACAATTTCATCGGGCTGAGTTTCACCGTTGTCGAGTTGTGACACAGCAGCTAGCCTGGCCTTTTTGTACCCGCTTGAACTCCTGAGGATTCTATCCATACTCAGACTCTTCACATCTTTAAAGCTGTTCCAGGGGAAAAAGAAAACATAATGATCAATGCCAGCATAACTTTTGCATAGTCATAAGTCCACCTATTAGACACTACAGATGAAAATAGTTTCTATTGACATGCAATAATTCAAAAGTATAAGAAGCTCCTTGCGTTTCAGCACTGACCTTGATTTGTCCTTGCTATGTCCCCCGACTCTTCTAGAACCTAAGAAATAATTTCCACACATTAGTGCCAAGAAGCCCTCAAAAGATACAAAAGAAAGAAAAACAGATCACTACAATTTCATAAAACAAGAGAAGCTACATAATGCAGGAAGAACTTGTGTACCATTGCTATCACTGTCAGAATAGTCAGAAAAACTGTCAGATGGGGTCCTGGTACTAGCATCAGAATTCTCGACTCCATCATGTTTGGAGCTTCCACTACTTTCTTCCTTAAAGATTGCACCAGCTAAAGATAATAGACTTTTTTTGCGTTCCGAGCTCTTGTTGGAAGGCTTCCTAATAGCCACATGGAAGCGATCTACACTGGAAGTACTCTTGCTGGCTTTTTTAGGTTTCCTCGACCTTTTCATGCCAGAAATCGATGCAGCAGAATTTTCACTGTCCTTCTCCAAATTACCATAAAATTCCATGGTTTTGGCCTTAGGAAATGTTGAAGCCTGACTTCCAGTTACAGGGGTTCTAGAGAGCTCCTTCACAGGAGAGATGAGTCCATCACACCTGCTTAGTTGAGATATTTCCTCGCCCATTTGTACATTTAGCTGATTCAAACCTGTCAAAGCAGATGAGGTAGCTCTCCTCTTTCCCTGTCTGACTGTCAGCACATTGCCTGCTCGGTTTTCCTTTGGCCCTTTGCCAACTGAAGAATTTCCAGGAGCAGCAACTTCCTGCTGGGATTGCTGGGGCCCAAAATAATCCCTGAAGTTGATATTCTCGCTCAGATGCAACCTATCCACAGAATTGTTCAACTCATCTGAATGACTAACTTGTAGGAGGATACCGGCAACTTCATGAAGAGGAATGCTCTGTTTAATTGCTTCAGATGATTGGATAGGAACACATGAGCCACTGGCAGTAGGGCCAGTTGTAACTTTGGCCGTTCTCTGGCCAGTCAAGTCCTGATCATTTGCCTTAGCTTTTGCATCAGTGGCCTCTGAATTCTCTGCTATAGCCATATTAACCAAGTTGTCCAAATTATTAGTGTCCTCTTTCAATGTGCTACTCTTCATGTTCCTACTAGATTGGATACTCTTCTTAGAGCTTTGCCTACTCATAGTTTTCTTCTCAGCCTTCTCCTCATTATTGTATACATGATCCCATTTCGAGCTTTTATCAGCAATGACAACTGCTAGTTCCTTTCCCTCTCCAACTTGATAGTGACTCTCTTCCTCCTTGCCGGATATATCACTGGACCGATCAATACCCTTTGTCTTAGAAACCTGCTTCTTAGTTTTTTTCTGTGTATGCTGGTCGCTTTTAGCTGGCTTTGTTGGACTTTCCATAATTTGTGGTGAGGATGGCCCCTCACTTCCTTGTTCTCCTTCAGATTTCTCAATAGCAGCCATCACTACCCCTTTCTCTTGAGAAGCATAGCTTTGGATTGTATCAACTCTATCTTTGGACTGATCAGTATTCTTCCCCCGAGAAAGTTTCATCGTTTTCTTCTTTCCCTTCTCCTTGCTGATATTTGCATGCAGTGACCATTCAGTAACCTCATGCAATTGATCCATCTCATTTCCATTCAGTTCATAAGGTCTACTGTTAGCAGCAGCAGTAGCCACTCCTTCTCTGCCTTCTGCTTGAGAGAAACTGGCTTCTTCTTTATCAATTCCATCACTGGACTGATTAGCATCCTTCTCATTGAGACTCTGTCTCCGACCTCTCTCTCTCTCATCCTTGGAAATATCTGAATGTGCTGACCTTTCAATGACCTGACATGGCTCTTCTATCTCATTACCATGCTGCCCATAAGTTTTAATCTCAGCAGCCACAGCAGCCATTGTCTTGGCCTCCCCTGCTTGAGTGAAATTGGCTTCTTCTTTATCAATTCTAACAGCATTGTTCTCCTTAGTACTTTGTCTTGCATTCTTCTTTGTCTTCTCCTCAAAATTACCTGTATCTGCTAATTTTTCTGCAATTTGTGGCATCTGTAGCATCTCATTGCCATGCTCCTTACCATCAGAATCCAGGGTTGGTGTATCTCTTCCTTTTGCTTCAGACATAAAGCAGTCCCCTCTATCAACTATATCACTCAACTGATTGTCCTTCTTCTCCTTAGAGCTCCCTTTCCTTGTTTTCTTCTTTTTTATTTTCTCCTTGACATTATCTTCAAATACTGCTTTGTTTGTGTTATGCTCAAGAGACCCCATCTCATCCATGGGCTCCTTGTGAGAATTCTGTTCTGAAGTCACACTCCCTATTTCTTTTTCCTCTCCTTTTGATGGGTTGCCTTGCATTCTTCCATGTCTATCACTGATCTGATCAATACCCTTTTCCTTGGAACTTATTTTCTTAGTTCTCCTTTTTGTCTTCTCCACAATATTTTCAGCGTTTTCTGTGATCTCCCCAGGTAATCTTATCCCATGTCTAAAATCCTTGCTCGACTTCTGATTTCCATCCATAACTGCTGCTTCATTTCTCTCCACTTCTAGTAGGTTGCTTTGCTCTTGCTCAAGTCTATCACTTGTCTGATGAACATATTTTTCCTTGGAAGTCCGCTTCTTAGTGCTATTCTTTGTCCCCTCCTCAACAACTTCAGCATTTCCTTTGATTTCTGGAGAGAGATCTCTTTCTCCTCCATGCCCCTCACCAGATTCTTTGCTTGCATCCACTGTTGCTATTTCCTTTCCCCCTGCTTCATACAAGTTTATTGTATCATTCAGCATATTTCCAGATTGATCACAATTCACAGCTTGCTGAGGCTCAACCATAGGATCATTGCCAGGTGCAGCTTCATGAATTTCTGGGTTTAATATTTCCAACTGTTCTCCAGAGGAAAACCTTGGTTTTTTACTTTTCTTCCTTTTCTTTGAAGGACCTATTTTCTCAGTTTTTTCTGTGCTTTTTGGAGGGGCAACAAGATTTATATCTGTTTCATGCTCTTTGATTGCAAGAGGAAGAGAGCCATTCACCTCAAGAGAATCTCGAGCACTTTGCCTTTTCTCTTTGACTGCAACAGAAGAGAAAGAGATGTTATAAATCCAGAAATGCCTTCAAAGTACCCATATTTAGCTTATTAACTTAGACAAATCAAATATGGTCTAAAAATAATCATATTCTTACCGGCTTGCTGAACGGGGAAATCACCAGCACTCTCAGTTCTATCAAGACCTTCAGAAGATGTGCCCTGACCACTTTTGATTACAATGGCTTTCTCAGGCTCAGTAACAGCTCTGCCATTATCAACTTCCATAGTTCTCACAGCAGGAAGATTACCATCAGCCAAAAAGGGAGTGTCTGATTCTTGCCCTTTCATTTTCCTCCTTTTCCTTCTTTTCTTGCTCACAGTATTTTCCACAGGATTATCCTCATCTCTTAATTTTGGGTATTTAACAGCAGGCAGCGTAGTTTCTCCACCTGGATTAGTACCACCTCCTTCACCTTCAACCATTAAATCTTGTAAAGCCTCAATGCCATTTTCTGAGGCTTTTACAGTCTCACATACATCACGGCTTCTGCCAATCTCTGCTATAGCATTAAGAGGTCCATCAGTGATGGCAAGCAAAGGGAGGCACTCCACTGGACTCAATGCATCAACACAGAGAAACCAATCCTTTTTCATCCCATTAAATGCACTTATCACAAGCATGGAGTCAAACAAGTGATAAGAACGCCCTCTTCGTATAACCTATTAGGTTACATAAGATCGTTAGTGTTTTAGAATACAAAC
The DNA here is from genome assembly GCA_900006705.1 of Sonneratia caseolaris. Taxonomy (NCBI): domain Eukaryota; kingdom Viridiplantae; phylum Streptophyta; class Magnoliopsida; order Myrtales; family Lythraceae; genus Sonneratia; species Sonneratia caseolaris. The sequence goes on from CXYZ01023140.1 coordinate 268,596, forward strand.
AGTAAAAGGTTAAAAGTAATGTCTTCAAGTGCCACACCTTTACTGCACTGATTTTGATCTCCCCAAGCTTTGAAAAGCATAATTGGTGTGCTTGAACGATTTTCTCTGCAAATAAATAACCAAATATATTTGCAAGATCAGTTTTGGTGTCTGGTACAGTTGAAACAACTCAACACGTATGATAAATACTCAAATCAAATCAACGGAAGCCTTCAAATGCCAGTCATCCATTAAAACGTACAAGAGAGTTATGAAATCAAAGCCACCAATAAACATCGAACATCTCTAGTCGAGGTGGAAAAAACTGAAGCGGTTAACTGCCTCTTAACACACAAGGTGAACGACGGTCCAACTTCTGTTTCACCCAGAATCTGACACACCAACTCCAGCAGCAGTTGTCTAGGCGTACAAATGATCGAACGAAATAATACCACACTTTCTAATCAAACAAGGATATTTTGGTAGAAAAGAAATCTATGCAACGAAACAATACATGCCATGAAGAACCGATCAAAAACTTTAAATTGATACCAATCATCATCTTTCCAAATAACTAGCTATTCTCAGCGAAATTATGAGTAACTTCGTTACTTTTGAGGTCCGAGACGGTGTCTGAGTCGGAGACGGCTATCGCAAGGTGAGTGTCCAAGCTGGTGTCTACGAACACGACGCGGTGCGGCGTTGCGGCGGCGGCGGAGTCGGCGTTGGAATTCGATCGCGCCATCTTCTTTAGCGGGAAAATGCTGCAGGGAGTCGACGTAGCTGACTCGAAGGGTTCTGATAGGGTTTATTGTGAAGGCTCTCGAGGGGCCATAGAGGGAGCATGGGGACAGTCTCTGTAGAAGACGAGGGAGAATTGTGATAAGCACACGATTTTGCTGGATCACACCTAAAATCTTGCTTATTTGCAAAAACCCTCCTTAAATAGTAAGCATTACGAAACGACCCTTCTAATTAGCATTCAACCCAAACACGACCCACTGGCAATGGTCGCTGGCCGGAAAGGAAATGTCACGGTTGTCACATGACCAATTCCTAATGGGACGGACCACAAGTGTATTAAGAGAAACGAATATTTTGGTGTGTCATTTTTATTTTTAAATTTTATAAACAAAAAAAATTAATGTTTACGAGAAGAATATGTTTAATTCACGAAATATTATTATACTAATATATCAATAGCCGGATGCGCCCCCATTATAATATTGAGAAAAAAAACTCAGCCAATCAATTTGTCAAGATGGTAGGAGTGAATTAGAACTGAGATTAATCAAAACAGAGATCATCAAGAGACCATACCAGGAAAACAAATTACAAAAGGAGACAACTGCAAAGCTTGACAATATTCCACTGTCCCAACTGCAAGACAACGGCAAAGGAACCGAAAGTTCACTTGAATTTCGAATTCATATAACCGAAGAAGATGCACTGTGCCGAAAATAAACGAGGCTAAGATGAATTCCCATGGCCCGTTAAGCTAGCCGGGTTGACAATCCTAATTATCATCTATTCCTTCTTCTGTGAATCCTTGAGCTGCCCTCTCTTCCGAACATTGAGGCAGAACCCGAGCCTCCAGGAATCAATGACCGACTCAGGCAGGGAGCATGCGAGGGCCCACAGGAGGGTGTGGGGCCAGTAGGGAGTACAGCGAGGCTCATACCCGATCCAACGCATAGCTGCCCGAGCATAGCCCTCTGCTGATGGGACGAAGAAGGAAGATCGCCTTATCGATGCCATTTTTGTGGCCACATAGAGGGGGACCTGCAGAGGGAAGGATAGACAAGGTTGAGCTATGGGAGGCTGCAAGTCTTTTCGCTGGTAAATAAAGGAATCCCATAGATGATTGATTCAGAAGGTGCAGTCATATATGCAGAACAAAATGTGCGAAGGGGACTTCACACTTCACAGGAGCAAGCCACTAATCTTGAGAATTAAAACAGGACAACTGTCATCTTCATCCCAGACTACTATGTTAAGAAATGATTAGTGCAGCTTTATCGTTTCGAATAGTTACATAACATTTCCAGTACTGTGCATCTTAGTGATGCAAACGACAGCTGAGAGAGCTCTTAATATTCCAAGACAACCATTTCAGGCACATGAAAAAAGAGAACAAGGGAAGAAACACACTTCCCCTGTGGAAAAACATGAGACAAATAGTTACTGTCAGGATGCACATCAGAAGCTGTGTTTTTCCAAGAGCGGACCACTATTTCCTTTTTCCTGAAAGGAATGAATTTAGCACAATATTGACACAGGGAAACGGTGGCTGTTTTCTGAAACCAAAGACAGCTGTGGGATCTGATCAGTTCTCTCTGTTTGCAGCAAAGGCCATATATACAAGTGGATAAATTCGATGGCATCAACAGCAGGATAACCTAAGGCCTTAAGATCTCTCCGGTTGTTTTTTGTACATATAATAGAAAAGGAACAGTGAGACGTGCTGTTCCATTCCAACACTCCTTCAACCCAGACATCAAAATAAGTAACAAGAACTTCATGAGTATTATAAAGAATTAGATGAGCATCCCATTCACCTTCTCCCAAGGGTCACTATCTCATTTTAAGTGGCAGAAATTGCCTAGTGTCATGTGGTGTCCCCATTGACAGCTCAAACAATTATGCAAAACTCAACTAGCACATTGAATTGTGATTTGCTATTTTCAGTAATATGAATACAATGATAGTTCATGGACCACCAACAATGGACATTGAGGACTGTGAACACTGGAGAGTGTATCTCTCATCTACGCTGTTTAGAACCCACAACCAACTAGATGCTGGATAACGCACCATCAAACTCAATCAGGCCCAGAATCTTGCTCCAGTAACTAAGTTTGGAGTACAAGAGTCTGTTTGTATGATGCAGAACTGCAATAACTGGGAAAAAAGAAACAACAGCATAGACTTCTCCACAAAGTGGTCACTCTGATCAGCAAAGGAAAGAGGTCAGGCAAACAAGGATGAAGAAGCAGCTTCCAATCACCTTTAACTTGCCCCTTTAAGAATTTCTTTAAATATTTGTCCCTCCTGAGATTTTGAGAAATTATTTACTCCCGATATGAAACTCTCTGCCACGCTTCTCTACAGTAATCTATCTACGCTACTCAGTCCTATCATGCTCGTCCCAGATTTATAAAAATCCAAGACATAGAGCAAAAATATTCATTACATGCATAAAGTAACGTCTTCTCAGAGGACAATATATTACCTGGCACTGCACATCGATTCCACTCCTCTTGTACTCAACGTAAAGGCACCTTGAGAACTGATCAACGTACCTGAATTTGATCAAAACATCAAGGAGCAGACTCCATTTAGCCAAAATGAGATAACAATCCCAATTTCTATGTCCAGAAAATCCACATCTTTAAACTAACGATATTTCAACTGATGACTTGAAAACTAGCAAATAGAGCATCTTACGCTTTTGTAGCTGCATAAACAGCGTAGAGTGGATCTGAGGGAATGACAATGGCCGCCCCTGAGCCAATATTGACAATGGCGCCCTTCTTCCTCTTCAGCATCCCCTCTAGGACTGCCTTAGTGACCTTAGTAGTCCCCTCGACATTGACCTTGATCAGGTTCTTGAGCAGCTCCCCCCCGAGCTCGTGGAAGTACCTAGCGTAAGGATACGAGACTCCCACATTGTTGATCAGAACCCCGACGTCCAACCCCTCAATCGCTTCCTGGATCCTTGAGACACCCTCGTCAAGATCTCCAGAGAAGTCGACCACCAGAGTCTTGATCTGAGTGTTAACGTATTTGGCCCGAATCGAATCTGACACGTCCCTCAGTTTCTCGATGTTCCTTCCAACAAGTACCAAATTGAGCCCCATCCGGGCCAACTGAAAGGCGAAGCCTTTCCCAATTCCGTCCGTGGGGCCGGTGACGAGAGCCCAAGACCCGTATTTCTTGAGGTTCTTCCCGGGTCTGAGGAAATTGACGTAGACCCAGTTGAGGAAAGCAACAGCGAGACGCAGGAGGTAGAGGGATCCTAAGCTGAACAGCACGAGGACCCACAGAGGCTGGGCCTTGAGCTTGTCGAGGAAGCAGACCTCCATAGCTGAGATCAGAGATTGAAGACAAGACCCGGAGATAGGTTTTGCAGACAACAGGATTTAACAGAGCGAGGCCCCCCAAGTGGAATTCAGATGTTTCGGGTCTGATGTTCTTCGGTGAAGGGTGGAACCGGAAATTGCGGCTAAACCAAGAAGAAGAGAACGTGGAAGAACAGTTCTACTACACAGATGTGCACAAGACGGTTGGGGAGTTCGGAAAATTTAAGAGAGCCATGAAAGGGTCGGTGAAGGTGGATGAGCTGAAAACAGATGCAATTGACTTGGAAGTTAAACCTCCACAACTAAATCACGGTCCCACTGCAGAGAGCATGACGAAGGGGCTCTTGTCAATCCCATCTGCATCTGATCTGCCTTTTTCAATTGGCCAGAAAAGACCAGTAGCCCTGTACTTCTTTCTTCCTTTTGCATTTTTTTACTATTAAACTATCTATTTTTCATTTCGTACTTTCCCATACCCTTCCCTATTTCTGAACTTTTGATTTGCCTAAGACCGAAACCACCCCAAAAAATAAAAACAAAACTCTTAGCCTGTCGTTTAGATCGAGTATTACGAAAGAATCACAATCACCAGTCAGCTCGAACGGATAGTCAGAAGCACGAGACAGCTCCAGTCCTTTCAATAACTGCCCCGATCCAGTGCAGTGCCGTACTCGGCTAAAAGGGTATGGATCCCATTTTTGCAGTCAACAATGGAAGCACACAAACTTCAGAAAAAAGGCAAGAGTTTTGCAGGAAATTCAGGGACAAAAAGGGCGACTTTTTTGGGCAACATGGTATCCTCCATAAGCATTTTCCTCTGCCTTTTCAACTGATCTTGGAAATAATCTGGGATCTATCCACATTAGTCAGTGGATCATTATAGTTTTCTGGAAAATTCTCATTCGGGGTGTTTTACAATAGACTTTGGTGCGGTAGAGATTTTAATGGTCTTCACAGTTCTACGCAGGCTGATCAAATATGTGTTATGCTATGACTAGAACATGCAACAATTTGTCAATAAATATATATATAGTAAAGTTAGACAATTATAATCTTAAATGGACACTAACACGACACGATACTCTACGCTTTTGACAGAAATTTTGAAACTGGGATAAACTCACATGAAAAATAGATCCCTTCTTCAATTTCTGGCAGCAATAATATAAGGCCAAGTGAATTAACGCCGACCAATCTTTCCTTATTCAAGCTGCAATATCAGTCCCGATAATGGCGGTAGGATATTCAACAAAAACACGAGATTTTTGTAGACAATCATTGTTTGTTATCAGTGCAGAATGGATCGAAAGCTGACCAAACTGCAGAGCCTAGGAGCAGAGGGTGCTATTGAAATAGCAATGTCCGCTTAGAGAATAAGAAGCACAAGCACCCTGGTCTTTGAATCTTGGCCCAAGCCCGAGCTCAATGCTTTATTTGCTGTCATAAAGGTTTGACAAAGTACAGTAAAGACTTGATCTACATTTACATCATGAATCCGAGAACTTACCGGACTCTTTCTACATTTGGAAGGTCGGCTTTTTTTCCTCCAATCTGTGCACCACCATTTTGATGCTAACTTATTCTCTAGAATCACATGAGGTACTCATAGTAAATAAGGAAAAGGGCATCTGGGCAATCTTTAGGTAAGGAATTAACATAAAGGTAGAACCGCAAGAGATCTTCCTTGGAAACTGTTTCTGGGTCAACCACTTCATCTTCACAAGGGAGGACCCACAGATCCTCAGATTTCACTCTCTTTAAGGTACCGCGACAGAAGGGGCAGGACTCTGATTTTGTGTTCCTGTGAAGCGACATGAAACTAGTTCAGTACAATCAACCAGTGTCTTGAAAATCAAGCTAATCCAACGACATTGTACAGAGGTTCAATCATCGTCCTAAACTTACAAGTGTAATTGATCTCCCTTACAGACAATAGACAGAAGAGTCTAGGCACCAGTCAATCTTTGAACACAATTACAGGTTTTCTCTACTTAGAGCCTTTTTTTTTTCTTTTTTACCATATCTCAAAGAGTCTGACAGGTTTTCATACCTACCTAAACAGGTTCAAAGCTCAACACCATTCCAAACATAATTTTGGTCAGGAAGCAGTTCATTGTTCCTCCCATTCCAGTAGGGTAGTAATATTCTCTCAGGTTATAATGCCTGCTAACAAATTAAGAGAATCAGATTGTAGTCAGGGTTTGAGAAGTTACCAATCGCGATAGCACCTTATGCACATTGAGTGGCAGCAATTGGGTAACACCATTTTCGTACAGGGCTCTAAGCAGATGCCACATTCATCTTCTCTTTCTAACTCATGAGGAAATCTCTCATCTCTTTTTCCTTTCTTCTGACCATTCGACTTAATGTCTAGTGCAAGTTTCATCCCTTCGATGTCCTCTGATTCTTCATAGTTATCATGCAATCTCTGAAGGGATGGCAATATAACAGCTGCGGGTAATTATTGAAACCAAATTGTGAAACTTAATGGCTTTGTCACAAGACTGCTTTAAAATATAGGGAGCCGAATTGGATTCAAAAGAGTAGAAGGTAACTATATAAAGGGAAATACTCTCATTACTAAACATAAAACCATGGCAGTCTTTGAGAACATCTTGAAATCAAGAACTAAGAGGGGAGCCTACTGTTATTTGCCTTGTCATGAATCTTTTCCTAGGCAGTAACAATTACTATACAATCCAGAAGGTTACTCCACAAAAAGCCATTTTTTGCTGCCACTCTATCAATCGACTCATTCAGAAAATTCAAAGCTGAAGTTGCACATCCACAGACTACAGGAAGACTGAAGTTACTAATTGAACAAAAGGAAAATGAAATAGCAAAATCCACTGATTCCAAAGAACAGGTTAAGGAAATGGATGCAAAGACATACCATAGAAGTCCCGAATTGTTGCTTTCCTTGCATTAGAGCAAATACTCGGTCTCCCATCTGAGTAAACCTGTAATAGAAATTGAACATTTCACATGGCAATTATGCACAATAATGCAGCCCAAGAATTTGAAAGTGGGTCAGATACACTTGACCTAATGCAAACCTTGTAAATAAGGATGTGGAAGAGATTCAAATATTTTGGCAACAAACAAGCACAGGAGCAATCTATCCACCGAAGCAAAAAGAAGAAAAGAGGTGCCCAGTTATTATAAACAAGTCTCAAATGAAGCTGAGCTCCGCCCTTCGATCTTGGTATTGCAGCTGCCCTGCAAAGTTCAGAGTGGAATTCGACTTACAGAGAGACCAATTTGAATGAAACACCAAAGCACTCCATGTCTTTGGAACAGAAAACAAAATGGAGACCAAGAACATGGGGGAAAAGTTAACTTTCCCAGAAGCAAAACCAAGGTACTCAATTTCTTTCATGAACATCCGAATTAGTTGGACCTTCTACCAGCAGGCAAGCAAACAGTGGGAGAGCATAACGTTGCATATTCCCACGCTTTATATTGCAGACGCTAAAATTTTAAATTCCAGAAACTGAGCACAGATTCCTAAGAATCATCAAAGTCGCGTTAAAGCAGAAATAGAAGTCTCAAATTAGTAATAACGAAGTAGCAGAACAACCAAGACGCTGATCAGAGTGATGCCTTTAGCTCTACCAGAAAAGCTAAGGCAATCCCACACGAAAACACAAAGGGATTAAGGCGGCTACAGTGACGGGATAAAGCCCGGAGAGAAAAAAACACGTTAAAGAACAACAAAAGAATGCTGCTTACAGAGAATTAGCATGCTGTATATCAGCCTCCAGCACTTTAAGCGAGTCCTGGTATGAAGAGAGCCTTTCTAACTGGTGATACGTCATCACCCTCTCTCCCTCTCGCTCTATCCGCGTGCGTGTGTTTATTGCCAGGCTCTCTGGGTTATCGAGAGAGGGAGAGTATGGAGAACCCCAAAAAAAGAACTGGTTTTTCGTGTCTCGGAGAGGGGAAGCTGGTTTCTTGGGACACACCCGCTCGGGGTCTTCTTCCTCATCGACTTGCTGCTTTTACGCAGACTGCAGTTGCTCATTATAAAGGCCACCTTCACCATCACCATGAGATTAGATTTGATTTTGTTTCCTTCTCCCTCTACTCAATGGAATATTTCTCCTTTTTTTCCCCCCTCTTTTCTTCTCTATTTATTCTTCACAATATATAATTTTCAAAGAATATATTATAATAATCTTTATTTATGTTGGTAATCTCTAGAATATGGCTGACGTTTATGAACTGTCCCACACCAATCGCTGCTGCCTTTGACAGTATGCGGTTGACCTGTTCTCCTGCTGACACCGTCTTTTATCTTTCCTTGTACCCTCCCGATTCCTAACCCCCTCACCCCGAAAATTCAGAGCCCTCTCATTAATTTTTGCTTGGTTCTCTCTCGTTTCCCTGGAAAATTCCACCTTTCTTCAGCCTGTTTCACTCCCCCTTTTTTTTTCTCTGAATAATCTCATCCAAGGCTGGGTTTTTTTACCCTCGATTTCTTGAGAATTCCCATACAAATTATCATTCTTTTTTATGTTTTTAGCCTAAGGAATCATATACCGGATTTAAATTTAATTTAAGTTAAAATCAATCAATCAATCAATCAAAGTAAAGTTGTCTCATTTAGTGTTGTATATCAAAGATTTTTATGAGTAATAAAATCTTGATATAGCCTTGGCAATCATTGTTATTGGGAAATGTTAGAATAAAATAAGGAATGATTCTCAAAATGCATGCTTTAGTTTTGTTTTCAACTCTCTGAGATTAGGAAATCCGACCCAACTAACACCCAACTCCCAAGCTTTGGTCTACGCCGTGGAACTCTTGAGAGAGAGAGAGAGAGAGAGAGAGATCATTTCAAAAATCAAGAACATTAATTTCTTCTCTCTTTTTTTACTCACTGTTTAATGCAAAATGACAGAAAAAGAGGCTTATTATTGCCCATAGATAATGGGCTTCATTCCTAAGGCCCAACAGGGTGGCCCACTAATGCCCCGACAGTCCTGTATGGGGATCTCTTGTGGATATATAACATATATTATATTTAGCTAAATATAAAGTGGGGGGAAAGGGGAATAAAACTCAATACACAGAGATGGATGAAGTGAGCCTATGAAATATGAAAAGCTAATGAGTTCGAAGACAAGACTCTGGCATTTGGTTGACTTTCGAGGACTGCAAACACAAGACGCCCATTTATAAGGCAGAAAAAGAAGAAAATATATACTGAATAAGCTGCAAAAACAGCCTTAAATTTCGGTATATTAACAGTTCATGGTACCAAGAGACCAGCTCAAGCAGGGCTGCCAGTAGCAAGCCCGTTTGCCCGTCGCCTACCTTGCTGATGGTGTTATGCAGCCATTCGACAAGTCGGGACTCTCAATCTCGAGAAAGCTCGTCAGCAATGTCTTTCGGGAGGACTGGGCTTTGGAGCTTCCTGGGGACTTCTGGCCGCCCTGATCGGCTCCCTTCTCAATCTTGATTGCGTCCTGTATTGCCAGTACTACATCCTGCATCCTAGGACGGGAGACACTATGCAGTTCGACCGACTGAATGGCGACCTCAGCGATTCTCCATATGGACTCTATCTTGAAACCTCCAGCTAGGACAGGGTCCACAATGCTCGGAGCATCACCCCTACGGATTGATGATCTTGCCTGCAAAAGCCGTGAATTCATTGGAATCATGTCTATCTCCTTATCCACTGACAAGAAAAACACAATTGGTGTCTCAATGTACTCTAGAAGATGCCCTCTTCAATGAAACCAAGAAAAGATGTCTTTGTATCTCCCTAAAGAATTGGACAGGGAAAGGAATTCGTATACATTCTTCATGCAAAAGAAGGTCAGGAAACAGGGCAGTAAAATGCCACGAAATGCAATAGACCACATATGTTACCCAGTGAACGATGTTCCAATCTGCACCATAGTCTTCCATTGACACTGGCTTCCTTCCAGAGATGAGCTCCAGAAGAACGACTCCAAAGCTATATACATCACTTTTCTCAGTAAGCTGCTGATTCGCATAATACCTAGTTGAGGAAAACAATATCAGTTCCTTGGAAGAATCAGTGGCTTTGCATATGACATAACAGTACAGAGCTCTGTTACTATGTCTTACTCTGGATCCAGATAACCTACTGTCCCTCGTGCCATGCTCGAAACATGAGTCAAGTCCTCTTCAGCTTGCCTTGAAAGCCCAAAGTCTGATACTTTTGCTCTCATGTGTATATCAAGCAGTATGTTGCTTGTTTTCACATCCCGGTGAATTATGCTTGGGCTGCATCCCGTATGCAAGTAGTCAAGACCTACAGAAATCTGAGCCTCATTCATTCTATGAACGAGAAAAGCCAAGCCATGTCCATAAAAAGGATGGTATAATATGAATTGCATTGAATCTCAAAAAACACCTTTTGCAGCATCTTCAGCTATAGTAAGACGGGAAATCCAACTCAAGTTCTTCCGCTTGACAGGATCTACAAAAGAATAAACACAGAAAGTTTCAGTTAAAGCATTTCCTATTGCAGGAAAGGAATAAGCAAAATTAAATCAAGTGGCAAGTGAGGTTGAACCATGAATGTGGTCCCGAAGAGTTCCATTGTGCATGTACTCGTACACAAGAATATGCTGGTGCTCCTCCTTACAATATCCGATTAAAGGAACAAGATTCCTATGATGAATTCTTGATAAAAGTGCAACCTGCATATACGTTTGAAGCGTCAATAAATGGCATTGAAAATTGATCCATAAGCTTCAGCTAGCAGCTTTTCTGGTGCTGAAGATTTTTGAACATTATTCCCACAGTACTTCCAACGAAAGTCAGTTTGCTTAATTCAGAGAAAAAGAATTTCAGGGAAATTGGTCCCTCAACATTTTACCTCAGTCACAAATTGTTGGTTTCCATGACTAGATGAATCACCCATCATCTTCACTGCAACCTCTTTCCCTTCTTTCATTTTTCCATAATACACAGTTCCAAAGCTTCCTCTCCCAATTTTCCTTGAAAAGCATCCCGTGGCTTCCTCTATGGTAGAGAGTGGTATACAGTATGATAGACCTTCCTCTCCAGCACGAGCGATTGAGTCTGCAGTGGAAGCCTTTGTACTGACTCGCAATGAATTGCCTGCTAATCAAAGTGTCCACCGATAAGTTTAATACCACATCTTTATAAGCAAGCAAGTGATCATTCAAAATCCCAGACAGATGATCAGACAGGGTTCTTCACACAAATGAACCTTGGCTGGGCTTTCTGGCTCGAACCTTCCTTCTTCGTGTAATCCGGAAGAACAGACTTCCCGCTAACAATATTAGTACAATTGCAAGTACACCGATTGAGGCTCCAAGAATCCATCGGACAAGAACATTCTTCCTCCGTTCTCTTTGGAGATTGGGATTTCCTGAATATCTGTCAATAATGAATAGTAATTAATGAGTTCAAAAGAAAATATTTGAAAATTAGAATATTCAAGTAGTTTACTTCACTAACTAAAAGAGGACTCACTCAAACTTGATTCCTCTTCTGAGTAATGCTTCAGGTATTTCCCCGCTTAGAGAGTTGTTCTGCACATACCTGTCACATTCAGATTTAACATTTAATGTATGTTCAATTGACATCAAGATACTTGTGGATCCGACCTACGAGGATGAAGAACAAGATTTGTCATCACATACAGCTCATGCAATGCCTCCAAGTTTCCTAGGTACGAAGGCAAGCGTCCAGTCAATTTGTTGTTCTCTAGGTGCCTAAAGATTCACAGAAAGATGCGGTGAAACTATAGAGAATAAAATCCTATACCCAGAAAAAATAGAAAGAAAATCTGAAATTATAAGAGAGTTGGACAAAATGTTGGTCATGAGCCCAAACTCATATAAACCCAGTAGAATTCTAACATAAACATTTTCTTTAAAGGTCATCAGATCTTGGGAATTATGTAAGAAAGTAGCATAGTACATATCAGAATAAGTGAAACTTACATGACTTGTAAGCTAATAAGTTTGCTCATATCCGGGATCATCCCTGTAAACAAATTCCCATCAAGCCACCTAACCAGGAACAAATAAACTGATCAGAGAATATGGATTAAAAGGGAAAGGCATACCTTTAGAGAATGTCAATGTAACTTACAATTCTGTCAAGCCTTCCATATCATTGATTGAAGATGGGATTGTGCCCTCTATATTCTTTCCTGACAGGGCACTGCTCAAAAGAGTATATACCTGCTTCAGTTTATAACTCCTTAAAATAGAAAACTTCGCTTCAGCTCAATTACAGTTTCACTAAGCTCCCGGGCCAATATAATCCTCCCCAGTAGAAGAGTAGTGAGAGAGATCAGGTAGAAAATACATAAACAGGCTTACATTTTTGTCACTCTTGGTGGTAATGTTGAGCTACAAATCACCCATTCCCAAGCAACAGGAAGGCATGGATCACCATTAACTGGTAGAGCGCTTCCACCAGACATGGAGAGGAATGATTTGAGAATCGTTACTGTCAGTTTGACATGAAGACTGTTTATTAATGTAACATAGATGAATAGCTTTTGCAGTAAAATTCTGAAAAATTGTTGCCAACTGTTCAAGAAGTTGTGTATGGACCGAGACTTACAATCTCGACTATCTGTCTTCTGAGCAATCTCCACATACCGACTTATCTCAATTGCATTCAAGAGGGGCCCACGAGTTGAATCAGCTGTCTTATTGAATAAGAACGATAATACGAACTTCAGTGACACATTCATGTAACTTGGCTCGTAAAGATTGTAGCTACCATTAGCATTCTCAATGATATTTACGACTGCTTTATTGTAGTCAGCTAGATCAGGCTCCACTAGTTGGAACTTTCTGGTCTCATTTGGGCCCAGATCCTCGATCTCGGCAAAGTAGGCGTACGCCCGAGCATTGGCAGGGAAGTCATCAAGGTTCAGCCTGTAGCTGAGCATACCTTTGGTTCCCACAACTGCAGTCTGCATCACTTTCATTGGTGGATACTCTCTGGTGCTTATGTATATGTTCCTTGATGTGTTGATTCTTTCTGTGCCGGAAGCAACTCCGACTAGGAAATTCTGCCTTTTTGCGAGGTCAGATTCCCAGATTCTATCATAAGGATCATCTGGGTACCTGAGGATGAATACAATCAGCAACTTATTAAGAATACTTAAACCAAAAGGAAGGGAAAAGTGAACTTGGAAATCTAAGGAGCAAACAACAGACGAGTGAATCACAATGAGCAGGATCTTATTAAAACTTGTACAACCTTTACCGATTGATTCTCCTAGCAACTCAAGCTTGTAGGCATGTGCAGAAGATATCACAATAACGTGAGATGAAGAAGACAAGAAAGCGATAAGAATATGATGAAGTTATCTGCATTTGGATCCAAAACATTTTTTATTTATGAATAGATTCATCCATAAACTATTAATCGTAATGTCATCCCTTTAAAACACATTGTACTAGAAAGGAAATGGAAGGAAACAACATAACAAGAATACTATACTGTCGAGACTCAAAATCAAAGGCTACACGTACGTCTTCAATAGTGGTAAATTACCATACTAAAGCAAATTGGAAAAAAATAAAATAAAACGGGAATGACTGTCTATCATGCACAATTTGACAAAATAAAGACGAAAGCAATGGAATTTAGCTTCTACTGGTCATGATTCTACATGTATTGGCAGATTTTCCATAAGGGCCATTTTCACCTGAAATATATGTCTAGACTTTGAATGATGATTATAACTCATTTAAAAGTTATCTATCAGTGCAAGATATTAGTTCCAACATTGAGTCAGATTTACCTCAGAGCATCCTTAGTTGCAGCCCCGAAGTTAACTCGAGTTGCCACCTCGAGGAAGAAACGGTCCTCATAGTCAGTAGCATACATTGACAGATTCAGCGGCCTCAGCTCCAGAGTGGAAATAAATGGGGCCCCTGTAGTCGCACAGCACAGGCAAACATCAGCCGAATTGGACAGCGCCCTTACAATCATCTCTTTCACGTATACCCTTGAGGCATCGAAGATCGTGACAGTGGTCCACTTTGTTGCATCCAAGTAGAGCTGAAATTTTGGGTAGGCCCCCTCCTCCGTCCCTAGCGAGTCCACGTACTGGAATGTCGCTCTAACAATATACCGACGCCTCTGCTGCACGGAGAGAGTGTAGCAGTACTTGTTGCCGTCCACAGGGAAGTCCCTGCGGGTCCTGTACTGGGTCGAGCCGGTGCTCTGGTTCTGCAGGTGCACAGGGTTGCCACTATCCGTCATCCCGTAGTCGGATACCCATGATAGCCCGGTGGTGGGGTCGGTGTAGTTCGTGGCTCCTCCACAGTCTATACTAACAAATTCTGCCGGACCAAAATAAAAAGACAAATCCCGTTCTTTAAAGACACTGAGAAGATGTTAAAGAATCGGAGTTGCTCTACTTGCAACCTCTCATCAACCGAAGAAAATCAGAGTTTCTTTATTGTGCCTCACTATCTTTCTCTACTCAGTGAGATTCGAAGAAGCTTCAAGAATCAAAAGCAACTAGGAAATGGAGACAGGACAGAAAGAAACAGGGGAAGGAGACGAAATTTTACGCACCTTCGACTTGGGACGATGAAGGGGACAAGATTATGAGCAGGACGAACAGGCTGTGATGAAGCAGACCACCCATCATGGATCAAGAAAACACAGAGACCTGCTAAAGGGTTTAGATCAGAGTTTTCTAGTAATGAGCGGGGAATCAATGGGAACGCTGGTGAGTCGCTAAGCAGGGAGCATCAGCTGAGTCATTAATTTGCCATGAGAGAGAGAGAGAGAGGTCTTTCAGCTTTACCGCTTTCGACTGAAACTTTTATATTTGGAATCTTCTTTTTCCAAGAAAAAGATTTCGGACCCAACTTTTCCTTTGCTCTCTGCTAAAGCGATAGAGATGAAGGAAAAAAAGGGAATTAGAGCAAGGACGTGCTAAATTGTCGATTGAAGTAAAATAAATAAATTATTGAGATAAAATAATTAAGATAATTTAAGATCTTATTTCTTGACTCCTATTAAATATCAATTAATTTATATTAAAAAATTAAATATTACCTCCCTCAAGTAGTAACTCACAGATGGGCCTCAAAAATTGTCCTTTAATCTTTTGTTTTTAATATTCCATGTGAAGGCAGCACTCCATAAAGAAACATCATGTGAGACATATTCCCATGAACAAGAAATGCAACCACGCGGTCCCATCACTTTCTGTCTTTCCTCCGGTGTCAGACCCACTAAATCTTGATATTTATTGGTGTATCTCGTCCTTCACCCCGCCTTCGTACTATTAAAATTTAAAAAATAAAAAGGGCTAATTATCTGAAGTCATACAGTTATCAAGAGATTAGACCAACTGATGAGTAATTGGGTGTGGTTTAAGAAAATTTTGAGTTGGAGATCTCGTATGTTGAAATATTTTCCTTGGAAGTCTTACTCGTAATGTCAGACATATGACTCATGACGACTAACGGATTAATTAAATATAATTGATTGAAAAATATCGTCTCACAGTTGTCCCCCTCGTCCAAGACCGGAAGAAAAATGCCCGGCTTGTAGACAATTGTTGAGGGCGGGTGTTGAGATATATAATCCCACATCGATTAAATGAAGAAAACGTTGTGGGCTTATAAGAAGGTTGGGTACCGCCACTTATAAGCTTGAACTTTTAAGTGGAAATGGGCCCGATCCCTTATGGGCTCACAACGAATTTAATATGGTTCGTAAGATTTGTTTGGATACAGTAGTTAGCAAAAAAAAAAAAGTTACACAGTTGAATCCATGCAGTTGATTATGGGTGAATTTATCAACTAAAATTCTATTACTATAAATTTAATTTTTATTATAAGATACCTTATACCTATTTATCTCATTATTATTTACAATCTTACTTTCTAAATCCATGACGCGTCCGACATCTCGCGACAGGAAACTCTGTAATTGGCCGGTGATGTGATTTTTCAAATAATCATATAAAAGCTGTGCTTTTTTATTTTTTATTTTTTTTATTTTTTTAAAAACCAATATGGGCCCAAAAAAGCAGTAACATGGGCCTGGGCCCCACACATGAGGCAACGCCTGTCCCTGCCTCTTTTTTAATTCTTTCCTTTCTGGATTCACAGCCACCTTAACTGGGTAAGAGAGCAGCTCAAATTTCAATTCATCAAGAAAGGTAGCCGTTCAAATTCATCAAATAGCCGTTTGATACAAATAAAGCCCACTGCATGACCTTCACCTCATCGTAGTGTTCCTCATTGAAACACCCATGTAGCTACAAAAACAGCACACACTCACACACTCAATCCTACTCTTCCTTAGTTCCTGGCTCGCTGCAATTTATAACAAGCAATGCACTCCCCCCACGAGATTAACCCAGCGGGAAAATGTTACTTTTTTTTTTATCTACATCATCCCGGAGTAGCCATGTGCACTGACCTGTAAAGCTCAGGCGATCAAATCTGTCCTGTCCACCACACCCTGATGCAGCCACGTGCGCTGACCAGTAAAGCTTGGTGGTTGAATCGGTCCTCTTGATCATCCTTAAGTATCCATGTCCGTCAACAAGTAAAGCTGGGTGGTCGAATTGTACATAAAAAATATGCTTATAAACACCCTCATTTCCTCCTCTACACGCGCTATCGTGGGATATTTGGAGAAGAGTTTTCACGGACATGGCTCCTTGACGATAATGACATGACTGAAGCTCTTGCACTTGGGTTGCTCTTTCCTTTCCCGCGATTGGCAGTGTCGACTCTGTACGAGGTTTGTCGCAGACATCTAGGCTTTGCTTCAGGGCCCGTGCCCTGAGAAGACTTCGTTCCAAGTTTGGGTGACTGAGGCCTTGTGTATGAGAGCTGCAAGAAAGCAAATGGTTTGTTTACTAAGCACTTGATCAGTCAAAGGCCGACAACATCCAGGGCAATATGAGAGACGGCATTTTGCCAAAAACAAAAAATATTATCTGATGTGGTGCTCTATGTCATTCTTTTTCTTTCTTCAAGGATTATCAAACTGTCAAAACTACATCTGGGATGAAGAGCCTCACTTTAGTGCTAGTTTTGTCATAAAAAATGAACTCATGCTTGAAAAAAGATTTTATGAGATACTCAAGTGGAGATTGATAATTAGGGGAGGCAAGCAAGTAAACCGTGTTCGACAAAGTTGCTTCTTCAACTCACTTGTTATGATTATCTACATCATAATACCCTTAAAGCTACCTTTGCTAAAGTTGTTTCAGAGTGGATATAATAATAGTCCAACTTCCATTTCAAGATGCTTACTTCTTTGTATCAAACATGGCTTAAGATCATCACTGCTGGGCCAAGATTAAACTTACCTGATATCCTTCACAGGGCTTCACTTTTTCAGCCTCCATGGCTTTCACCTTCTCTTCTTGCTTCTGCAAATACTCGCATTACAAGAAAGATGAATTTATGTTAGGAAATAGGAAGAAATAAAAACAAAGTACCAAATACAGCTTCTTGATCTTATCAACCCGAGCTTCCAGTAGTTACCGTTTAACCTCTTACCTCTTTGCGTTTTGCTGCTCTTTCTTCACTCCTGAACCTAAAGGGTGAGCACACAATAGGAGATTGACCTTTGCTTCCATTAGCAAATGAATACTTTGTGTTCCTGTTACAGCCTCCAGATCAGTAACAGCTCAATTTCCACAAAATACAAATGAATTTAACAGCTGAATAACCTGTCTGGTTTTATAACTTGTCAATTATCAAAATTATTTAGAGAAAAGGTCCAAGAAACAGATAAAATATTGAGAAAAGTGCCATTAGCAAACTCCTCGGGATCTTAGGAAGATGGTAAACGTGGATATAAAAGGGAAGCTTTACTGAAGAAATAAGACAAAGATTGCATCATAGATCTCAGGGGCTAAATCGGGAAAAGAAAAATCCTTACTCCTTAGAAAGGGAACTTGAACTCTTGTCCATCATTATTCTTCCTGCAACTGATTTATTGGTTAAGACCTTCATCCTGCTAAATACAATATCACTCCGTTATAGCTCACTTGAATCTTAAAGCAACCGACCGAAAATCGAGGTGTATCACAGGTCAGAATTCACAGTACCTTCTTTCTTCTGACTTTGTAGTTATTGAAGTAACCTTGGACTTCTCATTGATAGATGCCTGCAATTGGTGAAAAGAGGTCTCTTCAGTGATTCAGTTTCATGTTCTTCCAAGCAGCCAAATATATATTTTTGGGAATACAAAGAATACACAAACAGAGGCGAATAAGAACAGTACCCTAGCTGGAAGTTTTTGAGCAGCTGAACTGTCTTGTTGCAATTTTATTGAGGCTGTAATATCTTTGAGTTTTCTGATCTGGTGAAGCACTGGTGAGACTTTTTTACTACTGGTAGAAACATTTGAGGAAGCAAAACTAATTGACATGTGGAGGGCCTTTGAAGCGGGTTTCTTCTTCTCAACCACCAACTTCACCCTACTTGGAGCAGATTCTTTCTCAGTTCTTTGTTCCGTGGTTGTGATTACTTTAGCAGGATGGACTAGTAGCTTTGATGGTTTGCTTCGATCCAATGACTTTGAGGAAGACATCGTTCGTTTCTTTCCGCCAGTCAAAGTCCACGGTTCAGTGGCATCCTGCTTCAAATAATACCAGATGAAACAAAGTCTCTAATATCACAGAAATAAAGCTCTAACAAATGATGAATTTGAAGATGAGTCACCTTAGTCCCACTCTTTGAAGATCTGATCTTGATACATTCTTCTAAATTACGCATTTGAGGTAAATTCTCTTCCTGGACTATATTCTCCGTAGTAAGGCCTTGTTCTAATGACCTTGGACTTGTCACTTCTACATTTTCAGATTTTCTTTCATCCAGTTTGACATCTGCAGAGCGAACAGAAACATCTACCGAAGAATCCGAGGAATCTTCTTCCTGCTTCTCATGGCAGTCTGTCAGATGTTGTGGTTCTGTCTGCTCTGATTCAGTGGTAGGATTTTCAGAATCTTCCACTGAAGTTGGTTCCTGTTTAGTGGTGGGATTTTCAACATCCCCTGCCGAAGTCGGTTCTGTGACAAGCGATGCTTCCTGGACTGCAGCTTTTCTACGGTAATGGGCCTCAAAGTAAGCCTTCTTCTGAGCAACAGACCCAGGTTTAGCGAACTTCTCAACTTCTTCCAAGTACCGGTTGTGAGAGAAGGTGGACCACTTCTCCCAAGCCAGTGATTCTGACATAAACCGACCGAACGAGACCGATTCTGTGAGAGCACGAATGGGATCGCCCTGGAGTTAGCATCAGAAGCATATTTTCATTTTTGTTAGTGAATCCTGGGAAGTTTCAGCAGGAAACACGACATCACACAACATCGAGCTCAAGAAAAATGTCAATACAAAAGAAACTCGCAGTAACTGCTGCACTCAAGGCATACGAAGCGACAAGGAAATCTACACCATTTTTTCAGACATCAAACAGGCTGATGACACAATCCCATTTCCGGACATCAGTTTAGAAACAACGAGAACCTAACGAGGAATATATGTATGCGTATGAAGAAGTTGGGCAGTAAGAGCAACACCGCCGCACTGACCTCTCTGAGTTCACGGGAAGCATCAGAAGGATGAGAGAAGGACCTCAGCAAGCATGCAGATTCCCCCATCTTTATTCACACAGCAAAAGTAGAAAGAAAGGATAACAGAATCAAAGAAACCTCCCCGTTCAAGTCTCTTCTTCGAGCTCGAAACTACTTCCAGGCCGCTCCTCTCTCTTTATGCAGTTCTGGACTCCGAAATTGAATCAGCAGCTCATGGGTCCGCAGCAAGCGAGAGCAAGAGGGGAGCGGAGCCTTTTTCTCTCTTCCCTTTGGTGGGTGCAGTGTGAAGTTCTGAGATTGCCCCTTTTAAAGAATCGTTGGATCCCATCATCGATCATTGTCCGTCTGCCGATAATCTCCAACGTTAATGGCTTCACTGTTACATAATTTTCCGATGGAAAAATGAAATCTTTAATGGTAATTTGGGTCCCAAACGTTTGAAATTAAAAAGGGGACTCCTAACGTCTACTTCCATGTGTGGTGTCCGCGGCGGGCCAATCGTTGGGCAATGTTTCCATGTCAAGGCGATGAATTAATTTGGTTTTCCAAGTAAATTAATTATTTTTAATCTGATTTTTATTTATGGGAATTTGTTTCCCCATCTCTTGGACGTTAAAATTTTGACCGTGCAACGGCTTTCTGTCTGCAATTATTGGAGCTGCCATTTTATTTTATTTTTATTTTTGTTTTTTTAGCCATTAATATGCATCAGTCGGTCAAACATGTGGCGCTGGGCTTAAATCACACTGATATTTTCCTACCAAAATGTCGATTAAGTTCGAGGAAACCCAGTGATCACAAACCGGTTTGAAGCCCCTTTCCACGATCAGATTGAGTGGCCTCTTGTTAGGCAAAGGGTCATTTTCTAAAAAATCGGTTTTAATTGACAATTTTCTTGAAGAAAATGTTGTCCATAAAATACTGTTTATTAAAGTGATTCAGTGCAACTTTTATAGGTACGATTTGATATCTTGAATTTTGTAAGAGAAAAAATATATGACTTTAGGATGATTTTATATTTTTTAATAATAAGTGAATTTGAAATAATTAAATTTATTAAAATTTTAGAAATCGGAATAAAAAAAAAGTGTAAGGGAGGTTTTACTCTTATTGAAATGTGAGACATTCCTCAGTTGCTGTTCTCTTCTTCAGCCTTGAGATAAAGAAAGTATCTGAAATTGTGGGGGAGGAAAAAGGATTAATATCTTGATAATCCACACTAATCATTCTACTGCAAATGGGCTTCAAGGTACCCATGACATTATGGGCTAATCACGACCTCTCCCAATGACAATCCGAGGGGGAAAATTGCCAGGTCACCAGTGCCATGTATCATGCAATCGACGTTCTATATTGAGATGAATATGAAACACACAAATTTAAACCGGGGAAGACTGGCACACGTAAACAAGGACAATTGATTTTTTTTATGTACGGCTAGTGAGACAATAACGTCCCTGCAGAGAAGCTCCATTAATGGCTTCTTTACTGAAATATCTGTTCTAGTTCACTCAAGGAATCCCACGAGAAGATGGAGCCTGCAGTCTCGATCAAGTTCGGGCAGCAGTTTTCCGCTGCAATCAATTCATCCATCTTCGTAGGAAGGGATTCTGAATAATGCGTTTCGTCAGGGTTTGGGCCTGTTCCTTTGTCAGGAGCTCTGTAAACCTCTTGTACTGGAATGTGGCTGTCATCTTTCATGTGAACATCGACATTCTTCTCGGGGTGTCCATTCACACCGGGACCTTCGTCATGGTTAATTGGTTTGTGGATCTGAGGGTCTAACCCGAGGGGCCTCAGCCTTTTCTTGATTCTGGTGTTCCAGTGATTCTTTATCTCGTTGTCTGTACGCCCAGGCAGGTGCGCTGCAATCTTGGACCACCTATTCAAGTAAAAAGAGAGCCCCAGTGATCATATCCAATTCTTGACCTGCAGAATAACTGTGCAAGGAATCGTGAGCATTGCAGGAAACCTGTTGCCTAGACGAGAATGAAGTTCAATTATCTGATCTTCCTCCGCTTCTGTTATTGCTCCTCTCTTGAGATCAGGCCTCAGATAGTTTATCCACCTCAATCTGCAGCTCTTTCCACATCTCTGGAGACCTTCATCAACAGAATTTGCATTAAACACCATTAAAGAGTAATCAAGGGCATAAGAGAACCCAAAAATGATATCAATTGAAAATTTCAAAAATTTGACCTGAGGCAAGAGGGATAAGAGAGGTTACCAGCTAGTTTGGGGACAACTCGCCAGCACTGTATACCATTTTTAAGTATAAAGTTGATGAGTTTTTGGTCTTCTTCTATGGTCCATGGACCTCTTCTCAAACCAACCTTCTCACAACAAGGTTGTCTTCCCATCTTCCTCAGCCCAAACCTCAGAATTCAAACACTTTGGCAGGCTTGACACTACATATATATGAAGATAGTGAGTGAAATCATAGACGGAAAATAAAAAGGAGGACCAGCAGCCCCCCGATAAAGAAACACAGCCCTTTATATAAATTCCATTAAAGATTCTGCCAGTTCATTTGCAGATTAAAGAAATGTGGCTTTGTTGAGAAACTAATCATTGAGCGATAAAGCATTTGTACCCTCAAAAATATCAGAAACTGATACCAATGATGCGCATAACTACCCTTTACAATAAAGTCGAAGTAGTAAAAATTTAGTAGTAAAATGAAAATATTTCCAAGAAAATGAGACCACAGATATTCGCTTGCCCTTGTTATCCGTTGATGATTGGTATTTACACCTCGAGTTTTTTCCATACAGCATTATAGTAAAGAAGAGCAGTCTAAAGATTATTTGGTCCTTTAAAAGTCGGGGGCTCTAGAGACAGAGTATAAGAATCCTTGTTATTGTAGGGGTCAGGAAAAATAACTAAAGGATATACTCACATTCAGACTAATGAACACACTTGAACAGGACGCAACAATAACATGTTACACTTATCAGACATGGAAGAATTGCCTGAGTAACAGATGAGATACAAATTCAGAGACAAGATTTACGATCTTGTCAACTCTTCAGTGGCTTCCTTACCCTTTTCAGCAGCTTGGTCCTCCAGCAAGAACATTGAGGTGGAATTTAATATTCACTAAATGAGATATGTTTCCATCACATATTCTTTCTTAGCAACCTGATTCGAGGTCAATTATGTCCTTCAAATAATGATTTTGCTGACTAATGATTGACAGATAATAGAAGCATTACTCAGTTGTCAGATAATACTTTTACTTGGCTTTCTTTACTTTTCCCTAATTAATATACCAACTTTCCAGAGCTGCTAAATTTAATATGATGTGCACAGCAAAGGCATGCGAGCTAATGTTTAGATTCCGAGCAACATTTGCTTGATTATGGATGGCTTCAATAATCAATATTGAGAGAAAAAGAGAGGTAAGCACCAGGAGACTACCTCTTATTGGAAGAGTAATTCTGAAACTGTGTTACCTTCCAGTATTAGCTGTTACCTCCTCCACAATCTCAAGCTCGGAAAAATTGAGGTTCCACAAATTTATCCAGTCGATCGCAGTAGCATAATCCCCAAAAAATGCTCTCCAGTTTCCTGTCAATAACAGAAAAAGTAGCACAGATATACACTTTGCAACATTTGTCAGCCATGCACTTATCCATGTCATCAATAGAACAAGTTCAGAAAACCTTGTTTCTTTGTTTTTTTTTTTTTGGCTTCATTTGTTCAACTGTAGAGATTCAAAATTAGAATTGACATTTAATGGTTGAGTTTTGGTGATAATTTTTAGAGCATAAACTGATGATCATTCCACTGAAGAACATATGTAACACACTATTCTACGAAAAAGAAGAAAAGAAGTGCAGGCAAATTAAGGAGCAAGTATAGCATTTACTCGATTTAAGTTCATTCTATACAATACATCTCATATAGTGATGAAGAACAACAAGAGAAAATTAATCCCAAAATACAGAATGAAATGTTCTGCAAATCCAGATAGGACTACATATTCTCGATTAATTTACAAAAGGAAAGAAGAAATGGAATGAACAAAGAGATAGATAACTAGACATTTTCATTATCTAACAGCCTCACCTCTATCAATACATCTTTCTACATGGAAAACCTAGGCCAGAGAAGAATGACATTCTCCTTAAAGCTGGTAATCAGCTTCTAGCTCCATAAAAGACCTCATTTGCTCTTCCTTCCTTTGCTGAAGCCTGCGTGATCCCTCCTGAATGTTCAGTACGAAAGCTCGTTGCCTCTGAGCGAGATGTACTTCTTAACCCAGATGGCAATATCATCAGCACAGGCTTTAGCTTGAGGTGTTTGAAGGAGCAGATCCAACGTAGCAAACTCGTGAACTGCATCTTTATAATCAAGAAGAGGTGCATCAACATTAACTTTTCTGAGCCCTTCCGAGTAAGCAATGGCCCGATCTCGCATAATGTCATTATCAGCCACTATGGTTAGTGTAGGAGGCATGCATTTAAGAGCTACTTTTCTAGGAACAAGTGGGTTAGCAGCAGGATGGTCCAGGTTGAACTCTTCCGGAGGAAGGAATAGTTTCCAAGCCAATTGGCACATAGACTTGTCATACAAGTAGGAGTTTGCAAGCTTGACCTCAGAATTTGTAGGGACACTCCCCCAAAAGAAAGGGTACAATAGGACTTGTGCAACCACCTTGACAGGGTCATGAAACCTGCCCCCCTCCACAGCTTTCTGCGATACATAGTCTGCAATGTTGGCTCCACAGCTAACGCCAAGGAGTACACACCTATGAAATGACAAGTGACAAATAGTTTATTACCTAGTCAAACAACTAGGAGAATATGATGCACTCAACTGTGGAACAGTATGAAAATGCAGTAGGATCTACTAATCCTCTTGTAGTAGTGCTTTTCTACCTGAAATATCTCAGCGATACAAATGGCAGTTTAAAGAAGAATCAGAACTTTATGCCCATGTGGCATGATTCACAGCTAAATTGATAATATTTACTTAAATTGATAGCATGCATCAGTGAACAATAAAATTTTAAAATCGATGCTCCAATAGAAATCCACTATCCAGTAAGCTCAGTATTGGTGAAGACATCCCTAAGAAAACTAAGTTAAGATATTGAGCAATTCTTATGCTATTTTTAGCACATTTAGTGATATATCATATAATGTTCGAAAGAATGAGATTCACATATATTACAACAAAGAAATATATCAGTTAAAATATAAGGCAGTTATGCGTGTAACTCAAAATTTAACTGCACTTTGAAATACTACCCATGAATCATCAGCTAAATTCAGAAAGAAAATTCTAGAGAAAAACCATATATTACCTTGTAGGATCCCCATGAGCAGCCAGCCAAGGCTCGACAGTAGACAACCCCAAACTATCAAAAATCCGCTTCTGAGCAACTGATCTCCTGATCTCTCCTCCACCAAAAGATCTTGCATTTCCCAAAGAATTTCTACACTCCACCAGATTTGCCTGCTTGACCAGCCAATTGAGTACCTTTAGCCCATCCTCAAAAGCTGCAGGGAACCTATGCTCAGGGGCAAGCCTATATCCGACAGCAATGACAACCACATCACATAGTTTTGCTACTCTTCTGCAGAATGTATCATTTGCGACCGTGTCATTGCTCCCACTGACGAATGCACCACCGTGAAACTGAATCACCACAGGCAGCCTCCTCTGATGTTTGCCAACAGGAGGAGTGTAACCTCCATATGAAGCTGTGTCTGCACAAAAAGGTTGTTGAGCTCAGAATACTTCCAGCGTATAGTGAACAGTAAACGCAGCTCAAGGACAGCAGCTATCAAATTTGTTGAACTCCAAGACAGGACAGCCTTTATCTTGTAATTTCTTTGAGCAGCAACTGAAACTCACAACTTATCTTAACACAGTGATCGCTGCTGCTCCTCGGCTTCTGACAGGAAAATTCATTTATTCCCGATCTTAAACCCACTAATCATCACAGAGCGCGAACTGGAAATGAGGCTTACCGGAAACTGAGCGGGCATCGTTGGGGGAGGATGCAAGTACGGTGTCAGGGAGGAAGATGCGGAGCGAGAGGGCGGAGAAGGGATCGATATGGATGTCCTTGGTGGCCACGCCATCGGTGAAGGACGGATTCGCCGGGGCAACCGGTTCATCGAGCCGAGAGGTGACACCAAAAGGGCTGCTGGTCGTGCCAGAGTCAGGAGCCAGGGCCAGGTTCTGCAGCTTGTGTTTGAGGCTATACTTGAAGAAGATGCTATACAGCTTCACGACTATGCTCGGCATCCCCATAGGGATAGAGAGAGAGAGAGAGAGAGAGAGAGAGAGAGAGAGAGAGAGAGAGAAAGAGAAAGAAAGGGAATGAGCTGCCTTGAGTTGAGGAAGAGATGAAGATGGCGGATCGGATGGGAATTCGAGCTTGTTGGAGAAAGCTTCTGACGTGGAGGGGAGATTGGCAAGGGACAGGATGACTGGTTCAATTCAAAATTCTCAGAAGCGCTGTTGGACTTTTGTTGGTCGCAGCAGAAGCTTCCATTTTGCCTCCTCCGTCATCGCACCTGTAAGCTGTTGGCTAGAGAGAGAATTTGCCGTTGGCTAGAGAGAGAGAGAGAGAGGGAGGGAGAATTGCTGATTTGGTCCTGAGTTGGCGCCAGTTCGAAGAAGAAGAGCAGAGGATAGTGGACCTCGACAAAGACATTGCAACAATGCAATAATAAACAATAATAAACAATAATTAATATTGTCGTTCCCAGCTGGGTATTGTATAGCATGTGTTGTATGACCGCATTTAAGGGCTAAAAGCGTCATCTTCCAACAGTATTCCAATCACACATTCCGCATTTTTTTTAATCACATTTTCTGCTATTTTTTCCTAATTTATATAATATTTATAATCAGTGAATTTATAATTATAAATAAATAGAAATTAGAGAGAAACCTACACTTGTTCGTGTTGAAACGCGGAGCGATCAGGCGCAGGAAGAATTTTCGCTTTTTCTTCAACCGAAATTCGCAAATGTCTAAGGAAAAATGGGCCCGTGGACTGGGCCGACTGCCCCAGTGAACAATCGAAGGCCCAAAGTAGACTTATTCACCTTTGAAACTGTGCGGGGGTGAATGAAGTGGGAAAAGGAAATTTAATTATGGGCCCCCAACGTCCCCTAAAAAAATTCGAAGTATGATGTGGGCTGGAATCGTAGTGGTATATCCATTCGAGCCGGAGCTCATGCCATACTGCGCAGGGGCTGATAGAAAATATCGGGAAAACTGAAACCCGAAAATACCGATCCAAAAAGTTAGGTTGTTTTGGATTATAGATAAAATTTTGGTAATTTTTTAAATTAAGAAAATCCATCCGAAAAAACCCGGACCCAACCTGAAAAGGCCCACCTAAATTACATAATTATATTGAATTGTTTATTTTAACGATTAGAAGAATGCATTTAATATTTATTTTTATTATTATAGTCACTTATTATATATTTAATATTCGCATTATTAATTTTTAATGGTGAAATTTAGAAGTTTTTATTACTCAGTTATTCCATAATTACTCAAAATTAATTTTCAATTCTTGATTAATTAATTACATATAATGATATTATAATTATTTTTATTTTTATATTTCAGGCTGGGCCCGAAACAATCGCCCAAAAAAGGAGCTGTGGGCCAATGATTTTTCATTCACTTAAAATGATTTTAATACGATTTTTTTTTTCAGTCAGAAAAATCGATCCAAGAAAAGTCAAGTTCCGACAATTTATTAAAAAAAATGTCCCACCCGAACCATTTTCACTCCTAATATTACAAACCGGCTCGAGAAATGCACGAGGTGAACTTGGTCATGCTCGCTCGATGTAAATTAAGCAGTCGGTATTTTGAGCTCAACCGATGCTCGACTTGGCCCATTATGTGTCCTTTCGAATCCACAGAAGGCTTCCCCCCATTCTTTTTGAAAAAGAAATTCCTCTATAGATCCATAAGACCGTAAGGATTCGTCCCGTGCGCAACCTACGAGTTTTCTCAGCTCGGACCCCTTCAATAATCATACAAATACACTGTGGCGAGATTTGTAGAATTTTCACCGAACTTATAAGAGCGATAAACTCAAATTTAATTCGAGAATTTAAATTAATAAGATAATGATATCTAATTTATATGTGGTATCAACAAAATTGATGGGATGACAGAGTTATATAGATAAATGCATTTGTCAAATTCGTATTGGACTCGGTAGGGCGTAACCTAGTTAATTATTTGTACCGGTGGTCGGAAGGATAGTTTAGGATCAGGCTTTCGTCAAACGTATCTCGCGGCTCGGCTCGACGCCCTTCTGTCAACAGCATATCCACGAAGATCTTTTGTTGGCTTCTCTGAAAGCGGCACAGTAAGCTGCCAAGGCGCTCGCACAACTTATAATATAAATGTGCAAACAGGAAGCTACCGAATAACACTCGTGGACCTTTGAACGGTCCCTTGGAAGGATGTGACTTGCATCGACTTTGAATAAATGAGCATTTGAACTCCCCCATATGTCGAGGGTTTGATAGATCGATGCCCTCTCTCTCTCTCTGCAAGTCGATCATGGCCGTCGGTCTCCGATTCGCGACCGACGATTCGGATGTTGACACCCGCTCCTTCTTTCTTCTTCTTCTTCTTCTTCTTCTTTTTTTTTGTATTTTCTTCGCCTCTGTTTAGGTCCCACGTGGCACTTTAAATTGTCAGGGATGGACGTGTGCAACTGCCACGTCAGCAATAATATATTTTATGGGCTTCTCTTTTTTGTTATCGATGGTGCACCGCGTTTGCTTAGATCAAGTCGTGTAACGGTTAATATGAACACATGTGGATGGATGGAGATCACATTTCTATACCTCGTGGTGCAGGTCCACTGACTTATATTAAATATGAGAAAGAGACATTAAACCCTCTTACTAGGTGGGATAAATGCTTCTTCCACAAATATCTCGAGTACCTGTCTTGACATAATTAGATTGAGTTTTTTTTTCTTGTTTTTTTAATGGTGGACGGTGACCAAACCCCAGATAATGGTCTTAACATTCAACAGTCAGAGTAAACAGTGAAGCTTATCCATAAAATTAAACCCTAAAATCTAATTTGACGATCGAAATTTGGGAGAGTATAGTGAAGTCGCGTCATAAAAATCGAAGAAAACGAGATCAATCCTATCTTGGTTACCTTTTATTCTCGTATGAATAGTGGAGGTCTTTTTTATCTTTTTGGATCGCATTGGAAGAACATACGCCTATAAAGGAATATAGAAAGAGAAAAATTAAGTGATATAAGAGAAATAAACTTATAATATCTTTGTATAATACTTTATTGAGGTAATAAGCAAAAAATTAACAATATACTTGGCATATAATTGCTTATCAGATGTTGGAGCCTGTTTTTCTTATAATCAGGTATATATTAGATATATTTATTATAATTATTTAAAAATTATATTATAAATTAAGTTTCCCGTATTAAATTAAGATGTTATTTCAGATATGTCATTATACTGAATTTTTTTTAATTTAGACATTCAGATAGCACATAAATAGATTGTTGGTCTATGATACTCTCTCTGAGTCACTCATTGTATGATAAAGTTTTTTATTTTTACTATGTAATATTTCCGAGTTAATCGAATCGTTCCTCGAATCTAGTTTGCAGTCGAATTAGAATTATTGGGAAAATTACTATTGACCATCATAATATAATATTCGATCGTTTAATTACCTACTTGGAGGTTTAGTAAAGAAATTACTAGTCAAACATCAAATTAATATTGTATGGTAAAGTTGTGTTTACACCCCCCTCCCCCACCCTATTCTCATTTTTTATTTTTAAATTTAAAATTAATTTCTTCACCGTTATAGAATTGGCCGTGCACAAACTCTTTTTTTTCATTCAGAATTTGCGATAACTTAAAAGAAAGAAAAGATTGGTACAAAATAAATAAATCAATCAAATTAATAAAGTAACGATGAAGGAAGCTTCCCAAAAAAAAAACAAGCAGCAACGTAGCAATGCAAGGCGCACTCACATAACCTCTGGTATCATATACGTACATACATACGTACATACATATATATATATATATATTTCTGACTTAAAAATAGATATATAATAATGGGAAATTTAAGTAGTTTACAGTATCCTATACATAGTTTTTAAACCCGGACCGGGCCGGCCGGTTCGACCAGGAACCGGCCACTCACCCGGTCTGGTTCTCACAAAAAATCCAATTATTATTTCAATGAGTTCAAA
>CXYZ01023140.1:305031-353077 GCA_900006705.1 Sonneratia caseolaris
AAATATAAATATATTAGAAATATTTTTAAAATTTTTTAAATAGTTATATATATATATATTTTTTTTATTTTACCTTTGTATGACACGTTACAAATAACTTCATTAACCTTAATTTTATATGTTTAATTTATCTTTAATTGATATTTTTATGATTTTAATATTTTTCTTTTTATTTTTCATATATATTTTTTATTTTCTTGCATTTCGACAGAGTTTTTGGTTGATTTTGGCTCGGTTTATATTCAATTTGTTAATTTATTATTATTATTTAAAAATTGCCCGAATATATTAATCGAACCATACAACTAGTTCAAAATAATTCAATTATATAATTTTATAATTATTATGATTTAACGGATATAGTACCAAACTTGAACCGAACCACGTTTACTGCTCAACATGAGCATCTCTACTTGATGGTATGCTGTCACAGTTACATCTATCTATCGCTACTATATTAATGGTCTGGTCCATTGGCAGTTCAACGTAATTTCGATTGATGAATGATCGATGTAATTGTGAGATAAGATGGTACACTCCACCCCCTTTGCTTATCTCTGCACACAGTTAAAATCGAGCCCCTATTCTGAAAGCGATACGCAATTCGTGTGCGGCCCACTTAGATGGATCCTCTCAATGTGAAGCGAATTGCTGATGGTATGTCGTATTGCATGCGTTCCGACTGTAAACCCAAAAAGAGGCCGCAAAATTTCTTTCTTTCTACAATCCCTTCTACACCTACAAATGCGATAGAGACATAGCATTAATTTTTTATTACTTTTTTTCCCTTACTAAGGAGGTTCGTGTGTCCAAAATGGAATAGCAAAAGTAGCAAAGATAATAAAAGTATACATGAAGTCACGTAATAAGAATCGAAAATATGATCCCTAAATTATTAGATCGGGAGGAATATTAATCCCATTTGTCAATGTCGCATTAGTTGACGTCGTGTTGTGTGGGTCATGTTGTGGGGGGGTCCAAGTGGGAGTTTCTAGATTCTTGAAATTATGAATTCAAGAACTTGTTTGGCTACAAATCCACGAAAATGCGACCGCGTTGAAAAATCCTTTCGACATAAAAAAGGGATACGGTTCATGTCACTATTTTTTTAATTAAAAAAGTCCGCATGCATATATAAAATAAGGTTTTTTAGAGCATGCATAATAATTAAATACAAGGTAAATTCGTCTATATATTTTCATGGGATTGCATATATTATCCTATCCCTATCCCCGTTTTGAAGCCAACAGCTAAGTCCTTATATAATTAATTATACAAGAGACTTGTAGAACTAGGAATAAATTAAAAAAAAAAAGAAAATAAATTAAAAATATAATAAAAATTAAACATATAATTTTTTCACTATTAACCGATAATAATACCATTATAGTAATATCTATTTCTCCATTTTCTTCCCTCTTAAGTTAGCTGTCATTCTGTTTACTTTTTTTGGC
Organism: Sonneratia caseolaris; assembly: GCA_900006705.1. Lineage (NCBI taxonomy): Eukaryota > Viridiplantae > Streptophyta > Magnoliopsida > Myrtales > Lythraceae > Sonneratia > Sonneratia caseolaris. Next base: position 306,486 of record CXYZ01023140.1, read on the forward strand.
CCACTCTCACGAAAGTGTCGCATTATGAAAAGTGGAAAGGTACTAAAATTTAAAGGAATAAATGGAAAAAGAATTACTTAGACTAACAAATTTAAGTTTCAACGGATAAAATAGGACCAAAAAATAAAATAAAATTCATAAAAATTCAAATACAAAACAAGTTTCAAGGTAATAATTTAACAGCAAATCATAAAATTAATTAGTTCAGTGAAAATTGGCCCAGTCAGCAGCCATGGAGGTTGGAAAAACGAGCATAGTCGATGACAGGCGCCCGACCACAGAAGTCGATTCCAAAATTCCTACTTCAGTTGGCGTTGGATTGGCCATTGATGTTTAAGCATTTGGGCCATGGAGAGGGGACACTGACCAATTCTATTTCTTTACTTCCATTGCTTTATCTAACGTGTTGAGAGGAACTCCTCTCTCTCTCTCTCTCTCTCTCTCTCTCTCGATTCAACGTCCACATAATTTCTCAACTGATAATTGGTTGAAAATTGAAGAGCTCTGCACGATTCATTCATGCTTATCCCCAACTTTAATTTCAACTCGCCCCCAGCCTGAACAACAGATGAAAGATACCTATCAGTATATGCACACACACACACACATATATATATATATCTACGGATGAATCTGTTTGTGTATGTACAGCCTTATTATGATATATGTCCAATATTTAGAATAAGTGGCTCCTAGTAAAGTTTGCTCCTCCAAGGCATGGGATCGGGTTGAAATCCAACGTATTTAAAATTAGATGATGCGAACGAGCCCCGGTTGGGCCGGTTCATCGGGGTAACCGCCCTGGATGGAGGGTTGGCACGTAATGTGGGTTTGACTACTCCTGTCATGGCGGAGTTATGGGCAGAGCTCATATGGGCTCGTCGTCGCATGGGAGTTGGGTTTCAAGAAGGTACAGCTCGAGGCGGACTCTGAATTGGTGGCTCAATTTCTCCGCACTGGCAAGTGGAAATGAATTTGATGTGAAGCAATCTTAAGCGGCATTCAGAGTTTACTTTTATTGAACCGGTCAATAATGGTCAGTCACACTTTCGGGAGAGTAATGTATCTCCTTTATGGTGACATTGTCGTCATCTCTATATCACTTAATTGACATCAATGCACTCAGGTTTAAGCTTCGTGCTTTACCCAAAAAAATTTAAACGATGCAAGGGTTTATCGTAAAGTACAGAGATTTCCTCTCGTGCTAGAGAGACTGTCCATCGATCGATCTAGCTAGCTAGGAGTACCATTCGTTGTCGACCAAGTACATCTCCCGAGTTCTGCTTCCCACGTCCCGACTTATGGCCCCGAAAACTCGATCCAGAATTTCCATTTTTCCAATTCTATCATGCGTGCATGACATCCGGCCCCTAATCTCATGGAAGACAAAAACCCTAGCAGAAGAGATGACTGTGAAGTCGTATCTCGAGCACCTTATAAGAACAGATAGAACACAATACAGTTGCAGATCACGTTGCCTGTTCGTCGAGAACAGTCACTCTCCCCCGCCCCGTGCGACCCAAGAGACCGTCTAGACCAGAGGGACGACTCGGTCTCTTTTGTAACTGAAACCGACCGAGTGACCGCAGAGATGGGGATAGCCTGTGAATAATATTATAGATGAGGATCAAGGTGGCCGAGGTCCATGTATACTATTGATCACCAGCTTGTATTTTTGTATATACCAATATATATATGTGCATACTCTATCAAGCTTCGAGTCTGTTTCTTTATTATTATTATTTTTTCCTCTTTTTTTTCTAAAAGAAGAAACTGGCAGTCTCCACCTGTCTCTTTGAATTTTTGCAATTTATTGAAATGGACTGATTGAGTGTCGTGCTTGCATGGCATTGTCGGAATTATTTTTATTTTTATTTTCATATGTGATTTTCCTTGATCCATGGGCAAATGGCACGAGTAATAATTTGGGCAAGAAAAGGATGCCACAACAAGAAACATTACTTGCATTATCCAATATTATGTCTAAAAGCGACACCTAATCCATTAAACAAGAAGAAATCTGTTTTCCCTCGTTTATCAAAGAGTCATGTGAGTCTCAAATGCTATGTTCAGTAGGGAATGGAATGGAATAGAGGTGGGACGATAAAGGGGAGGGCATGATAAGGGCTGGCCTAAACATAACCCTTTAGGATATAGGGCCGGCCTGGTACGACATGATAAGATAGGGCAATCCTCGGCCCGGCCTAATAGCACAATAATCTCTTAATTGTTGCTTGTTTACAACTATGAGTAAGCTTACAGAAGGGTTTATCCTATCGTTCAATAATATCTAATAATTTATTAGATTTTTTTTTCTAATTTTCCTAATTTGGCTATCATGCCGGCCCGAACTAAGGATCATCAGGCTCAGTATGCCCGATAAAATTACAAGGTCGTGTCGACACGGTACGATAAGCCCTAGCTCAGCATGGTATTATCGTGCCGGGCCGGATTTTACCAAGTCTAGAATGGAATGGGTCCAACAGAGCAACACTCAAAAATACTAATTAAGAACTACTCATAACCTCTTATGATAAGCTTAGGATGCCAATGGATGAATTCGATATAAATTTGATAAAAAAAATTGATTCAATGAACATTGATTGATTATCTTGAACGAACGTTCATTCCATCTATTTCAGTATAAAATACTTTATAATGGAATAAACATGTTAAATTATGAATATTATAATCATATAAAAAAATATAATGGAAATGTACCAAAATCAATTACATGCCACGTACCCTATTATTATCTCCTATCAAATATAACAGAAGAGTGCAATAAGAAGAATGGAATAAATGAATATATGAAAAGTCTCATTCACAAAAACTAAACTTATAATATATTAATTTTAGATAAGAAAAAATATATAATCATTATACATCAAATCCGACATAAGAGAAAAACAAAAAGCTTTCATTGAGGTAGGAGTGTCGTGCACCACAAGATTGCTCAAATAATTGGAGTTGAGGGCAGATGTGTGGGAAAATTACTTTGTTAGCCAGGCTAGTCTTAATAACACTCGGGGGGTTAAAAAAGGGAATTTTTGTATTCAGAAACCATGCATTCATATTGATCGTGGAACGGTGAATGAACGATCTATTAGGTTAAATTTCAGCGAACTCGCAAGTAAATTTGTGTTTGTTTTAATCTTAAGCCGACGGTGAAGTAGCATGAGTTGACTAATGTCCACCGTGAATCTTGTCTGCCAGTAAACATGAGATTAAATGGTCAAGACTCGCGTGGAAGACCAATATCGGATTAGCACGAGCTCAGTTACACTTGGTGGCTGCCGATGATGTAAGCCTAATAGAGAACTTGAGCTTCCATAAGATAGACAGAGCAGTTTCTTTATCCTTTTCGTTTCTTGAGGGCAGGGAAACTTAAGCACTCATTCATAAGTTAATAGAAGAGAGAGGATAAAATGAATTTGGTGTAGTAATATCATTTTTTATTAAATAATTAAAAGATTATACATTCGATTATTATCGTGAAATTTCTTGTATATCTTTATTTTTATTATTTTATATTTATTTTTAGTTTTATAGATTTTATACGTAATTGAAAAAAATAGAAGGGGACCAAAATGAAATAAAAAACAACACTTACATATACATTTAAACATATATAATGATATATATAAGCATTTCTTCTTTTCTTGTGAGCCATTTCTTGCCCTTAAAATTAGCGCTATTTGTCTACATGGTCATGTGAATCCGCACAGTTATAAGGGACGAGAGGGAAAAATAATTTAATTGTTGTTTTTTCATCCCATGTGATGAGATTGTACAAAGATATCACTCACTGTTCAATATTTGTTGCTCCGAAGTATGGTGTTTAGTTTAAGACAATTGTTGGGAAAAGGCTGTGCGGTAGTGGATTGTCATTCTCATCCTCTGCCTGTGTAAGTTATGAATTTAATCCTTATAAATAAAATTTCTCATATATATATATATATATATTTATCTGCTTATTCAATCCTTTTTAGTAACATCAACAACTTTCAAACTTGGGGGGAAAAAATCAATCTCTGCCATGAAGTATCGGATTAGCAATAGCTAATGTCAACTTAATCAGAGGAAAGAGTGACGAAATGGGCCAGTTCAAGACATATCAATGCTCAGGAGGTTTCTTGAAAGAAATCACCCAATTCTCAGCTTAATAATATACACATATACATATATCATGCATGATTTCAGTTCAAGGTTATGTGTGTGTGTGTGTCTATATATATATATGTATGTATGTATGTATCACCGCTAGCCCTGAAAACATCTGTAAGCTCACCCTCAAGGGAAGAGAAGAAAGATGGTAAATGTCGAAGTGGAAGTTGTCTCAAGAGAAACCATTCAGCCTTCTTCTCCAACCCCTCACCACTCTCTTCACTACCAACTCTCATTTCTCGACCAAATATCGCCTCCCGTCTATAATCCGTTGGTCCTCTTCTACCGTGGGGACGATGACAGGGAGGATGGACTCGATGTTGCGGGCATATCGGCTCGCCTGAAGAGTTCCCTGTCTGAGACACTGACTCATTACTACCCACTGGCGGGGAGGCTCAGGGATAACCTCGAGGTGGACTGTAACGACGAGGGCATCCCGTACCTGGAAACGAGAGTGAAAGGTCGACTTTCCGATGTGATCCAGAGCCCGGACCCAGCAGAACTCCAGAAGTTCGTCCCTTTCGCTCTTGATGCTGCCGATGATGTAAGCCTCGGGATCCAGTTCAACGTGCTTGAGTGTGGTGGGATTGTCATAGGTCTATGCCTCTCTCACAAATTAGCGGATGCGCTGTCCATGTTCATGTTTATGAGAACTTGGGCTGCAATTTGCCGGGGAGAAGAAGCAAACGTGGTGGCACCGGAGTTCATGGCATCCGCACTCTTCCCGCCAAAGGAAATATCGGGTTTCAACCCGAGCACAGGAATCACGACCGAGAACATCATCACAAGACGGTTCGTATTCGGATCCGACATGATAGAGGCACTCAAATCAAAGTATTCTGCTGGGATTGACTTAGAAAACCGACGACAAGTATCACGTGTCGAGGCGCTGTCCGCCTTCATATGGAGCAAATTCGCATCCTCAACCCAAGTTTTCTCCAGACCGGAGAGGAAGTGCTTCCTGGTTCATGCAGTGAACCTGAGAGCCAAGTTCAACCCGCCGCTGCCAGAGCACACCTTTGGGAACCTATACCGAATCGCAATGACGTTCGTGCCACCAAACATGGAGGAAGATTGCGGAGACCTTGTGCTTAGGGTGAGGGAGTCGGTAGCTAGGATTGACCAGGAATATCTGGATAGACTTAGAGATGGGGACGAGCACTTGAGCTTCATTAATCAGACAACGGATATGTACCTCAAAGGGGAGATGATAACTTTCAACTTCACCAGCCTGTGCAGGTTCCCACAGTACGAGGCCGATTTTGGGTGGGGGAAGCCCGTGTGGGTCGGATCGCCTGCCCTGACATTCAAGAATCTGGTCGTCTTCAAGGACACGAAGTCAGGGGATGGAATAGAAGCAAACATTAGCTTGACGGAGGAAGACATGGCTAAGTTTGAAAGTGATGAGGAGCTGCAAAAATATACATTCCCCAACTGCTCAAAGGATTTGAACTGATCAGCCACGGCAGCACCTAGTGGTCCAGACAATAAGAAGAATTATATACGAATATGTATTGCAGAACGCGTTTTCCCAAGATGTGTTTGTCTCTGTATAGACGAGGAAGTACTAGAGGTGATGTGATAATGAACCAACAGGATCAAGCACGGTAGCGGTCAGTAGCAGTCCATCCATCAAGCAGCAAGTAAACTGATTAGCAGATGGATGACAAGTTATTGTACGATGTTGCAAAGTATCACCAAAATTAAGTGTTCCAATATTTCATCCGCTTATCGATTCAGATTGTTCCAACTTCTAATTATTGGTCCACATCCATGAAATGGAGACAGAGAAAGAGATCACTTGAAGTAAAACCAAAGACAATTTAGTCAAGTTCGGACATTATGAACCATAAGAAGAAATATATTCCATGATTCATCAAACAGTCATCATTATATTTCTAATGCCAGGTTATATTTGAATTCCAGTCATTTACACAATAGAGCTGTTTCGACACAAAACATGAGCATCTCAATCGAGATAAATTTTAACATCAATACCACTGTCGATGAGGGACTGAACAACCGCTCTGATCTTCCCTTCGAACTTATCCCGCTCCCTTGGAGTGTAAGTGGCTGTATAAACATCAGCCTCCCTTGCCCTCTCAGCTAGGATTCGACCAATTGCCACGCATGCTGGAATATCAGATCGGGACTTGAGAGCGGCTTTAATGTCCTTAGAGTTGGTCCCTGCAACAGCAACCTGCCTACTCGTCACCCTGTGAGTGATTGAGGCTGAGACAAACCGCTTTGAGATGAAAACGTCAAGGGTGAATGGCTCCATGTAGGCAATAGTGCGCTGCTTGAAGGAAACATGCTTGGTCGGGTTTTTGGACTTCTTGCCCTTCTGGTAAGTATATGGCCTGCTGTTATCATCATCCAGGAAATCTTCAACCCCAAAGAAGCTTCTTGGTGCTAAGTGAGGCTGCCAAAGAATCAGAATCATGAGATTAGCGCCAATTAACAGTGGATAATATACAATCAATGATTTATCCAGGTGAACAGAGCTTTTTAACGTCGGTTGTTTCCAACAAAATTCAATTATGCAAAGCGCCTAACAAATAACGAGTATAACAGATGGTGACGGTCATTAGGACAAGTCACGAATTGGATTCCATGCAAGGGCTACTTAGAAAGTCCGTAAAGCATTTCATGCAAACAGAGTTTAAATGAGACTTCTGGTCTGAACAAAAATTTTACAAGCTAATCCGTGAAATAGGACAAGACAAGAAAATATTACCTGTCCACTATGGAAGCTCTTTAGAAACATGTAAGAGCAGGGCCGAATGTTGTTGGCATCACATGCTAAAGAACTCCTATTCAATACCTTACCTAAGGCATGTTTCAACATCTTGTTCCAACCCGGAAAATTCTCTACTCCACAACGATATGCCAACTATTTCACCACTAGAAATGCAACTGAAAAGATAAGTGAGCAGTAAACAAGAGATCTAGTAATAATTGATAAAATGTGAGGTGAAGCTGAAGCTGCTGCTAACGAGAAATATGATAGGTTCAACCTGTCAACAAGAAAGTACTGAATGAGCCGAAAACTTGCTAGCTTTAGCCTTTACATGACACAATTACAGGTGACGGTGCAATGCAGTATTTAAGTTAAAAACGGAGAGAATTAAATGAATAAGCATTCTTCTAGACGTTGGTTTTCTTAACCTCCATTCACTGATGCAGATCTGGTAAAAAGATAATGAAGTCTTAGATTTCTCAAGGAAGCATCTTAATTAAGGAACAAATTATCACTCCCTCACAAGTTTCCTTACTTGATACCGCTTTGCCAAGATAAAGCTCCAAGAGATCAATTGTATCCCAAGGGCTAAAGCTAGCGAGTATTCTTTTTAAATGCTTCTAAAAGGCTCGAGGACAGAAATTTTATTATTCTAAAATGTAGTTCCCACTCGCCATAGAAAAGAAAAAATTTTCTTGTGAGCATTCCATCAAACAACTAGCATGCACTGCAGCGCTTTCAGTGGCATCTGAAAGCCCTCGACAGTCTCGGGAGCGGAAAAGGCTCCTTGAAGCTGCGATAACCTACAAAGATCGATTCAAAAGGGTAGATTCGCTGAACATTCAGGGACAGTCACAATTCACAGCCAAACCCATCGAGCTTTCTCACTAAAAAAACCAATCAGCCCCACAGATATCCCACCAAGAGCAAGCAGTCTACGGAAAACGTTACAGTAGTTTGGACCAGAAAACAGTGTTTAGCCACTCAACGTCAATCCATTCCGGCGGCCGGGGAGAAGAAGGTAGAGAGAGTGGGGAAGAGGGAATGAGCAAACGCACCGTTGAACCGCCTAAGTCAAGAGGTTGCTCCTGCAGGCAAATATGCTCAAGGCCCCAAGAATTTATGTCGTCGGTCTGGGCTATGGAATCAACTTGGGTTGTGGGGGCTCTTCTACTGTTCAGTTCTATGCTTGAAATGACGTATCTCAATCGCATCTAACGGTGAAAATGAGTTCCCAACAATTCCGAGCGGAACGGTAAGAAATTTTCTAGGATCTAATATTACTTTGGGATTTAGGGTGAAAAAATCTATGTTGGTTATTGAAAATTCCGCTCCAAAAAAATGTTATATTTTGATTGAACAATTTAAATTAATCTTCTGAAAAATTAAAAGAAATTCCGATAATCCCTCATTGCTAATGGAAGACACACAATTTGTACGTTACGTATAACTAGTATTATTAAAACTACCGTCCAAATAAGTTTTGAGAATTGGTTCAAAATTAGCATTGAATCATTAAATCTAATTATAGATCATAGTTTAGATAAATATAAATCGACATAAATTATTTATAAATCAAACAATTAATTAACAAAATACTTTTGACGGTGAACTATATATTTTTTAAAAGATTATTTTTAAAAAAAAGTTAAATTCTAATTGATATAACAAAATTCAACTATTAATTTATAAATTTTTTTACTATCCAAACCAATTTTTAACGATTATAATTCAATTGATTCATAATTCTGAACTGACTCATAACTGTCACCATCTATTAAGAATAGTTACTTGGTAGATAATGATCAATGGAGACCAATTCTTTGAACAGTTAGCCCAACCCATGTTAACCCATTTAACATCTTTACATATAACTGTGAATAAACACAAACTTGCATTGTAACCTTTACCTTGCTTAGAATACATGGAAATGAGCAATTTATAATTTGTTTTGAATGGTCTTGAATCATGAACGGTATCATACGACCGTGCAGTCCTTCGTCGGTGTGAGACAACTCAGAAACATTTAATTATCGATTGGATAGCAATCACAGTTACCGTGGAGCCTCCAAGACCCTTTATTTGACGATGTCGCAAACTGTAATAAGTAGAAAAAGATGGCCACACGTTGTTTGATATTATGCGGCAACTGCAGCTAATGATTTTTCCAACTCGGGCTCCAGAAAATCACCAAAAGCGCCACAAACGCGGCGTGCCCCATTCGGCTCTTGTTGATCCGAGTTGACTAAGTGTCCAAATCTCAATGTAAGAGATCTGATTCCCACTGCCCAACGCTTATCAGCTCTATGTGTTTTGAGTTCGAAAACTCTTATAGCATATTGTGTTCCTTTATTCCCTCAGGTACACGGAGGTTTTTTCTTTCTTATCAATGTTTGCAACTACTTTTCATTGACAACAACTAGATATCATAAGTAAAGAAAGTTCAGCATATAAAGGGTCACTTGGATACAGGTAAAAATCAATAATTATCGACCAGCACCGACAGCAAAAGGCCCAAATCTATTCTGGAAGGTCAATTTCAAATAAGCATCTCAGCAATGCAGGCCATTACATGATCAAGGAGATGAGATTGGAAAAAGTTGCTTACTCAGTCACAACAAGCTATGCTCCATTCTGCAGTCAAGAAAAGCTTGAATAGAGGGTTCTCGTCCGAGAAAGTCTGTCAGAATTTCGATGGGGTCCTTCGCTCCACCCGGAGCCAACACCTGAAATAAAATGATAAAAAGAAAAGATGTCATTGGACTCGGATTCTGTGGCTCCTTTCTTTTCGTTTTGACTGAAAATGGGCGGTTGAAGATATACATATATGAAAATGGAAGATACGAGTTATGAATCCACTGCATGTAACTGAAGAGATGAATGAATACATGTACCATAAAACATCTTCATTCTTATCCCGACAAGTTCTAGATGAATTGAGTTATACCTTGTTCCTGAACTTCATGCCCACATTCGGGTCGAGAGGATCGCCACGGAACTTCGACGCAAATATATCAGTGGCAAATACCTATGAATTGCATTTTCATGTCCAACTTTATTATTATGACTTTCTCAAAACATGCTAATATGTCAAAGACAGTACCTAGAACCAGAATAGACATCACAGAGACTGAGCAATGGGTTCAACCGGGGCTCAGGAGGTTCAAATGAATTTGTGAATTCATATTAGGAAAACATTTTAAAATGTGGCAAACGATATTAAAACAAGAGAAACAGTTCAAATGCAAACTAGAATACTTTCTTTGAAGTTGCAAACCATGTCTGATTTATAGAGTTGATTGTACCAGCCAAAGGTCTGTTGTGGTCTAATTTGTGGTCAAGCTGATCCAAAAACCTGATCCAGTGCTCTTTTTAGATTAGATAGTTGCTTGATCAAAACCTACCTCGCTCCAGATTCGACTGTAACAAGCAGCTTCATAACCAATTGCACTACGTGGAAAACAGGTGGCGGGGCTCGTCCCTTCCAGCATCGGTAGACCCAACATTACCTGAGAAATCAATGTTTCATTGTATTGTATTTCAACATGAATTGATCGTGCAGATAATCTAATCCATCATCTTACAAGTTGCATACCTTTGGATGCAGATGCTTAAACAACTCAACAACATCCACATTATCAGCAGAGTGTATAATTTGATCAAAAAGACCTGAAAAAATAGCTCTTATTTCACTATAAAGCAATAATAAAAGAGCATTTTTCCCCTCCAAGACAGCATCTGTTAAGTTTTTAATACAGTCAATACCTAACTTCAATCAACTAATTCAACTCATCCCACAGAAGAATGAATAGGTGCATAAGGAAATTATTTAAGTTCCCAAAAGTGTTCTGTAATAAAAACCCATTTCTTGTCATTCTTTTACATCTCTTTTGCCAATTTCTCAAAAATCTCCCTTATAAATAAGTCTTCACAACACAGCACTGAATTCAAATTGAAAACTCCAGAAATTCATGACTCACTGTATAAAATCTCTTGCTTCAGTTTTAATGCAGAAAAGCTGTATCGCCACCTCCGTAGTGATTTACATATTTCCTCCTTAATGGGCTTAGTCATGTCCTTCAGATCAAAGGTCATATTGAATTAGTTAATAGGCCAATTATGTAACTACATGCAGCAGAAGATGATGCAATTGAATACTATAAACACCTGATAGAAACCAGAGATCAACTTCAATGAAAGGTTCTCATAACACCTGAAATCCATGGGATATTTATTATTTAATGTTTTATCTGGCCTTTTAGATGGAAGGGCAACAAAAGAGAAGTATTGTATTGTATTTCACCTACCAGTTCTCAAACACCTGAGCAGGGATCTCCACAAAATCTGGATCAACACGTAACCCAGAAAATTTCGCAAATGACGCACAATTGCAAATGTGTTGAATCTGAATGATCGATATCGATAGGGAAAAATGTTATCAAGGCATATAAAACTATCCAATAATTTAAGTAGTTGTAATTTTCATAAAGGTGAAATAAAGAGAAGCTCATTGTATGTTATACATTAGCAGAAGCAAATTCGACAAGCAAATGAACAGGATAGGTATCAGAAACGATGTAACAAGGATTAAGAAGTGGGGCAGCCTAGAATAATGAAATGGACAACTATTCAGCCCACTTACTCTTTGGACAGATGGCCACATAAATAAACCATGAAGCAAACTGTGTCTTCTGTGCTTTTACATGAATATTTTTCAATTTTGCCATAAGAGATTTTCTTCTCTTTTCATATTTACAAAACATACTTCCAAAAAGCTACTAAAGCAACATTTGAAAAGCTGCTCAACATTCTTAAATCCATCCAGCTAGTCTTGAGTCTCACTTGAAAATGTTGTTACCTCATATTTTCCCAATTTTTCATTTTTTTTCTTGAAAACACTGAAAAGAATGAAATTGCAAATTTTATACCCCAATCCCTATCCACCACTATGGGCTTTTCCCTGTTTTTGCATTTGGAAATCTCTGGACACTGTATTTATATAAAACTCTTCAGATGCCAGAACTGTCCTACTAATCACAGAAAATGTAAAGGAACAATAGGAGTCAACATACCACATGACCAAACTCATGAAAAAGGTTGACCACTTCAGAGAATCGTAATAGTCCAGGATGACTGTCAGTGTCATTTTGAAATTGAGTTATCAGCACCACAACTGGCATCTGGTAGACCAAAAATCTAGCCCATTATTACAAATTTAAAGTAATATGTGAAGGCATGAGAAAGATGTCAGCAGAATGATAACCTTAGGAGATTTTTCTTTTCACCAAAGCTCACAAAGCGAATATACTTTAAACTACCTAAATGGTAAAAACATATTTGAAAATATGAGAATTCAGTTAGGGATTAAATTTTGTGGAACAAAGGTTATTTCTGGACAGCTTTTCAAGTACAGGAAACAGAGACAAGAATTATCAGACAAGATGATGCACTCTGCTCAATAGATTCCAAATTCTTATTTATGCATTTTACTTTATAGATTAGGTGCAACACATTGTGGAGAAGAGTATCAGGTATGAAATTATTGCCATTGAGGAAAAAATATGTGAACTTTAGTGTGCAAATTTCAATCCAGGAAACTGGGAAAGTTGTCGTTACAGTCTGTCAGCTTCAAGTCCTCTTAATTTCAAACACACAATATGCCAGAAAAAGATAAGGTGCCAACATGTGATTAACTTTTCCAAGACAAATGAACATTAAAGGAATTTTGTAATGACTATAAGAATTTAAGGTGGGAAACACAGTTTCATGAACAGGATAATCACCTTACAAGTATTGTTGTCACATAATGATCTATTTTGAAGAGCCACGACACAGGTATGACTGTATTTCCCTTGCCTGCATAGAAATTTCAGTTTCCAATTTAATCCATATTAAAACAATTAATATACATTGAAAGTGAGCTGAAAACAGGACAGGTCTTCAAACCTTCTATACAAATCGAGGTAGAAATACCCCAGGGATTCACCAGTAATCAGATCAAAAACCTGAAATAGTTGCACATCACAATGCCAGACTTCAGGATTTCCAACTTCTTCAAATCTCAGTCCTGAAGAAAGACAGTCATGCATCACCAATTAGCACAGCTGAGACAAAATAAGCTAAGAAAGAACTTAGACCAACAAAAGGTTCAGGAAAAGGCTCAAAGGAGATTACCTAGAAGATCTTGAAATATCTTAAAGACCCCAGAAATAACTACATTGACTGGAAAATATTGCTTAAGTGCTCCAAAATCTAGATCGAACTGCTGCTCTTGAAACCTCTTTATATAGTATAACAGATCCTCAATGCCAAATGGGAGGTCTCCTTCTTCTCTCCTCTTAAACCAAAAATTTGGACAGCATAAGCTGTTGAATGACTGAATTAGATCATCAAATGCACCAAGATAAGGGAAATGATAGTAACCTTCAAGTCCTTCAGTATTAAGAGCTCTCTGGCCGCAAGTTCTGTTAAACTAGCAGAGATGTCCTCTAAGAACTCAAATATCTGGAAATGAGATAAGTCTATAGTCAACCACACTTTGTAGAAAAGGATTACACATAATGCATCATCTTAAAGGTAGGGAATATCTGGTAACTAGCTAATGACACTCCACCAACAAATACAATCAACTCCTAACAAGCTCCTTCCATCCTCTCCAGGAAAAAGAGAAAGCTAAAAAGCAGGTTTTTATATTGCATTATATGGAGAAGTGTTTGCCAGAGCCAGCATACATCAGAGGCCAAAAGTGATATCTCTACAAGTTTGTTCTAAATTGCTTGGCCAAAACAAGCTCATTCTTGTTTATGTTTCTTATTCACAAGCTTGTTCTTTTTAGGCCACAACAAGCTTATTCTAAATTATATTTATTTCCATAATGTCAAAAATATAAGATCACACATAAATGACTGCTGAACTTCATTCATTCAATTCATTTTTTCCTGAGAAACTAAATCAAAGGAAACACCCACAGACTTAACATGTAAGTGCTTATTATATATCTAATATGCAGCCAGGAATTGCATTAATCTACTTTGCAAGCTTAACCAGAAACACCATAAGACCGTAGGATATATATAATCAGGAAAAAGGTTACATGGTGGGGGGGTGGGATTGTGGGAAGCACTGAAATGCAACACGCACCTTTAATGGTGTTTTTGCCATTCGATCATCAAGAGCATAGTCCGCATAACTTGAATAGCCAAGTAATCTGGCCAGCTTATGACGACATTGAACCTAGAGTCAAAGAAGAAAAGCTCAAATCTAGCCAGCATTGCTTCAATTCAGGCAAACTGTCCGACAGAAACGCTGGGTTCCAATTAAAATTTTATTTATCCAGATGCACTCTTGAATATATGGCCAGAGATTTCTAGAAATAATTGATAAACATCAACTTTGATATTGCACTAAAATCTGTAACATTTCATCATGAATTTATTTGCTCTGAAGTGCTGACAAGAGTTTGACAGCATTGAATATTTAATTGTCCGTTATTTTTTAAGACCGGTTTGGATTATGAAACTAAACTTTTGAGATTCAGACTAGATGTATAATTAGAATTTTTCAGTAAGTACAATAAAAAAAAAAACAATTAGTTAGATGTTATTAGTGTTGGACCTTGTGCTTGGAAGAGGATATAGGTGGGTTTTGTTGTTCCATTGACCATCAATGAACTATAGGACTGTTGAAACCAAAAGTTAATGTTGGTATAAAAACATTTATGTTGCCAGTGAACTGAGCTTTTTCTTAGATTCTATGAGTGCAACAAACAGTGACTAGAAAAGGTGTTCTACATACCAAGTTTTCTAGTACTGAAAGATTGACTTGTCCACACCTCTTTCCATAAGCCACTGCAACTCTCCTCCTGGTTTCTCCAACCTTTAGATCAAGGCGAACACTAGTTATCATGATAACACTAGTAACACAGATATGTACGTTAGAGTGCACAGCAGGTTTATTGCACAAAAAAGGACATAATAATCATGAGGCCTATTCCATATGCTAGGTGAAATGGTTAATTTTTTTCATATATCAAAAGGTTTTGCCAATTAAGCCAGCTTCTCACTCACCTACAAATAACCAAAAGAGAGAAGGGGATGATAGTACTCGCTACATCTTAGTACATATATCTCCATTCATGACATCCTTATTATGCAGATACTCCCACTTAAGATGGACACTTAAGGCTACTAAAAAATTTTAAGCAAACTATGTTGCAAGTAAGATCCACAGTGCGTGAACCAATATGCCCCCAAAAGATGAAGTAAATAGCAATACAGATTATCAAACCTTGCACAGCTCCAACACCACTGCAACATGATGACTTTTGAGAATAACCTTGTATCTACCCTTTTCATCTATGTCTAAACTCTGTAAGTGCATGTACCCAGCAAAAGATAACAATCAGTGGATAGCATATCAATAAAATATCAGTGCAGATGAAAGCTATGACCCAATTCTTTACTTATCATCAACTTTTAGGCATGAGGATGCACTTAATTTAGTCATATGTATTACTTTGTTAGAGTTGTTACACATATTATAAACACAAGTACTACAAAGAGAGCCAACAATTCCACTTTGGTTTTGCTATCCTGCATTACTAGAATTTTATAGCTGGGGAACATTTGAACCTACAATCTATTATCTTTAGTCACTGTCACCATTCAACTTGCAGGTAAGACCAACCTTTCCCTGTAAGATCTTCAAAAATTCAACAAAATAAGGGTATTTTTAGGTACTGAGAGCAAAATTTTTTCAAATAGAAAATATTATTAATTTCTCATTAGCTGATACTCAACAGTTCACCTAAGATCGTAACTAATTTTGAACATTTCAAAATGCAAATCTCTCAAAGAAATTCACAGAAAACATTGATAAAATGAATTAACTTTGAGAACTATTAGTTCCTTCCATGAAGGACAGATATTCTAAAGAGCAATCACAAGCATTGAGTATAGACCCTTCAGTTGGAAATGGATCAAACCCTGCCTCTAGACATGTGAAACTTTAATACAAACCTTAAGAAACTCAGGTGGTAAACCCAGTAGCTCATTCTCAAAGAAGAGAAGATGACCGCAATCATCTTTCAGATTTTGAACATACTGCAAAGCCAATTCATCAATTTCTGCTTTCAACCTCCATACTTCCTTTTGTTTGGTTGAAGTGAGGTTCAATCCATTCCGCTCATAATCTTTGACCTGTCACTGATTGGAAGACAGTCAGCATTTGCTTTCCAAGATTAACAGAAAAATTATCCTCAAAAAATAGAATTGTTCATCGTACCAGGATTAGTTGATAATAAATAAATAGATGGCTGGGCACAATTTCCTTACCAGACATTTGACATAATATTTGGCTTCAAAACTCGTCCATTCACCCCTTGATGCAAAAGCTTTGACAACACGGTACACATCTTCTCGTTGACTGATTGTTCAAGGAAAATAATGTTAATAGATGGCAAAAAAATGATAATGGATCGGAGGGCATAACGATGAAACCAAAAGCAGAAACTGCAAAGATTTAAAAAACGAAAAAACCTGCAACTTGCAATATGAGCATTGATGATCCTCTCTGCTTCTGCACTCGCTCTGCGTACTTCCTCCGAAGTAGACACCAACTTTGGAAACACGCACGATTGGACAAGCGGGAACTGCTCCGCCTCTAATTCTGCCAGAGGAGATACAACGTTCCCATAATCAACCTGCAAGCCATCGCTCAAGTGAAGGCATGAACAAACAGATTCGCAGTTCGACCTAGCATTTTCTACGGGGTCATCAGCTCAATGCATCGAAGTGAAAACCTTATCAAGTGGAACTGATGCAACAGCATCATGAACCTTCTTTGACTTGACAATTATGCGGTCTGCTAACTTGAGAATCTCGCGAGCTGAGAGATTTACGCGGACATTAGAGCCAGGAAGATCTACAGAGGTCAACGAGAAATCCACACTCATCGTGAGCATTCAAAGAGCCTTAAGCTACGTGTAGGAAACAAAAGACCATGCAGTCTTCCCTGCATGCTATCAGCGGTCAATGAAAGTCCGACTGAAATGACCTTTACTCTTCCGGTTTTTCCGGTGAGAATTCACGGCGGAGATAGCGAGGCCGGCGGCGACGGCGACGAGGGCGGCTGCTCCAGTGAGGGCGAGGAGCTGCTTCTGCCTCTTCGGCCTGTTCACTCTCTCCCCGTTCCCTTGGCTCTCCATTGATCCAATCGCCTCCTCAATTTCCCGCTCACCAAACGGCAAGTGCGGGGGAAATTTGTTGGTCTGCGAAAGGCAAGTGAACTGGACCCTTTTGAAAGCGAGCGATAATTCAGATATTTATTTTTGTCCTTTTAAAATTAAATTCAAATATTTTTATTTCCATAACATTTCAGAGCACACAGGATTTAGAAAATTGGCAAGTAAAAGATTGAGTTAATACGAAATAAAATAAGTTAATTTAAAATGAAATAAATTTTATATAAAAAATAATTAATTTTTTTAATTTTATATCTGAATATTATAATCATATAATATTCTTGTCTCACGATAGATTTAATTTAAAAGGATATTCGGATGCGAAAAGCATGTAATTCTGCATCATTTAGTCAATGGTAGAGGGAGGACTTCTAGAAATCAAATCCTATTTCAAAATTTTTTCAGGTTTAATTAAAATCAATAAATGCGGGCTATCGAATTTTGAAACCCCTTTTGCTAGGATTGAATTTTGAAACTCACTGTTGCATACTGCTGGCTGGGACTCGGCGGCCGGCTCCACCCTTGATTGACGCAATAGCGAGACCGTCCCATTTACGATGCGACAATGAACAGACAAGCAGATAGATAAGATAATATTGCATTATTTTGTATTTATCTTCACTCCGAGAATAGAACTAAGCCTAGCAGGTATCGCTGTTGCTTAAGAAAATACCTGACAGGAAATTACTGGGTAATAAATGTAGATAAGAAGCAATTTAAAAGGATTTTCGACCCATTAATGGTAACCCGATCAAATTTGAGCGAATAAAGATTTAGCGTCGAGATGGGCAATACTCACAAGCCTTCTAGTCAACCAGACCGGACTCACTTATCCGAATCTCCCGACATAAACTCCATATGTAAGCCTAGAGGTAACGAGGATTGGGCCCTTCTCCCTCTCCGCACACACGAACAGCCATTTTGTCAGCCCCTTAATGCTCAGACACGGACATAACTGTTAGGCGAACTCTTGATGGCATGGCAACTAGGGAACGGATCGAGGAAAAACTGTTAAAGGATCAGTGGGAACGAAAAGGCAACATGCCAGGATATATATATAGGGCGAGTGACCGGTTATGCGAGAAGGGGCGATCCCACAAGACTCGAGCATGGGTAGGTGAGATGGATTTCCTATCCTCCCACAAGACTTGGTCAAGGGGCGGGTGAGCTGGAATCTTATCCTCCCGCAAGACTTGCTCCCAGGCGAGCAAGGCGGACGCCAAGTGGCAGGCAGTGCGGGCATGAGCACTCCCGCAAGACTCGGTCAAGAGTAAGTGAGCTAGACGCCCTAACCTCCCGGAAGACCCGTTCAAGGTAAGCTGGCAAGCAACAAGTGCGCGGGTTCTCCCGAAAGACTTGCTAGGGAAGNAGTAAGTGAGCTAGACGCCCTAACCTCCCGGAAGACCCGTTCAAGGTAAGCTGGCAAGCAACAAGTGCGCGGGTTCTCCCGAAAGACTTGCTAGGGAAGTCACTCACAGTCGAACGACGCTAATGTTCCATGCTATCAGCAACTAATCCAAGGCAAGGGCACGGTGCCCATGACTGAACTAAGTGCGGGTGGCACTTAGACAAACCCGGTATACTCCAGTCGTGGAATGATAGAGTCTCGATCAAGGTGCTGACCGAGTGACTATGCTGTCAAGCAGTCAAACTTATCCAACTGTAGCCCCTAAAAGTGTGAGAGCGGGTGGTTATGGAAGTTGATGTGTTTCCTGGAAACTAGAGGCAGTGGATGCCCCCCTGCAAGGATAAATAGCCCTCGGGTCTCAAGGTCGAGGGGTGCAACTGGAGAGAGTCGAGAGGAAACACTCAATCACAGAAAATCGAGCAAAGGAAGCCCCGGCAACATTGTAACCAGTTCCCCCAAAGTTAAGCGTGAATTCCTGGAGCAAAGTTCACTCGTCCAAGTGAGGAGTGCAAATGCCGGAGACACGAGGCATATACTTGGGTGTGGTTGGGTAAGGTCCTGTAAGGGTTTTGTGTGTTCTTGTAATTCGAGTTTGTGAATACAAGTGAGATTTCCATTACCTCGCATTGTTCGATCACGATCCTTGATTGCTAAACATCGCCAAGCTATTTCGCTGTATGTGTTTTGGGTTGGCTGAGAGTGCACGGGACACTGCTCAGCACCATCGCAGAAACGGAAAATTTTGGGTGAGTTCCGACCCCTGTGACAGATTCTTTCTCCTCTTTGTTTTTTTTTATCATCATCGACCTGCTCTACTTCGTCTGCCCTTGGGATAGCTGCCCACGTCCCAATTTTCTAGGGCTACGGTGCAGGCTCGCACTCGCGTGTATATTCCCCCATGGGCATTACTTTATTCGAGTTGATTTATTCTGTTGGTCTGCCCGATGGGCTTGGGCCACAGCCCATCATTTGCCCCCGATTCCCCGAGATCAGTAACGGCAAGGGAACGGTTAGATCTTCGCCGTGTGCCTCTGAAACCCTGGCATCCTCACGTCGCGTTGTAATGATGATGCCTCCCTTCGACGCTTCCCGCCCGGTCACTTGAGGTGCGCCGTTTCCCTCCAGCGTTGATTGGGCGTTTCCCTTCACATTCGGAAATTGCCATTCTCCCTTTGCTCTCTCCCTCGCTCTCTCTCGTTCCCTCTCTCGGCCGGCTTCCTCTAAATTATCTACCGCTGTTCGTCGAGCGATACGGCTTCCTGTTATCAGAGGATTGAGAGGATAGAGAAGAAGGGGAAAGTGACTCGACGAGAAAAGCAGTGTAGAATTTGGTGGAGAACCAACTCAACCCTCGGCTGCTCATTATTACGGGTATTTATACGCGGCCATAGCCCAGGAAATGAGCCGACAGTGTAAGAGTCGCAATGTAGCAACCTCTCGATTGAACAACTATGCCTCTTCTTCCTGAAAATACATGAAGTACATTCAACTTCCCGATACGAATAGTAAATGTTCTTAAGCCCCATTTTGCTCAACAAACGACGGTATTGCCTAGGAAGAAAAGGCTTGGTCATTACGTCCGCGAGATGCTGCTTGGCTGACACGGCACTGTTGTCACCCCTCAATCCTTCAGTTTGTCCCTAATGAAGTGGCGGTCCAATTCAGTATTCGTGAAACATAGAATTTGCAGCAATGTATCGTGCAGCTTCATTATTGCAATAGATGATGGCTGGACACTTATGTTCCAGTCCCGTATTAGTTAAAAATCTAAGTACTAGGAATTTATGGGTAGTTTTTTCGGGAGAATTTATATCTCTAATTCTAATGTTTGCAAGTGTCTATAAATTGCGTCTAAGGTGTGCCATAGTTACAGGTTAAGTGAAATGAGTGTAAGTATGTTGCAAGATTTTAAAGCATAATTTTAAATTTTAATTAAAATATGAATCTGTAAATTATTTAATAGACATATTCAATCACATGTTTATTAAATAATAAGTTTTTTATAAAATTAATAATAAGCATTATATATATAGAGAGAGATTTTAATCTCGTTAAAGAGAAATCTCTCACGGTCTTCTGTTTCTTCACATTTTTATCTTTTAACTTCCCAATCCCCAATGCCGTTCCCTTGTCATCTTTACTCTTCTTTTTTCACCATCCAACCGCGGAATCAACCAAAATATATTTTAAAACTAATTTATAATTAAAATTTTTGTTAAATCTTTCCACCTATAATTCGATGATTTAATTACTTATTTAAAAATTAATGAAATAACTATTAATCCAACAATAAAATAATTCCTTATTATCTTTATATAAAGCAACAGTATTTTCACTAATTTTATGCCGATATAGCCCAATCTCCTTTGTCATTTACCTAATTTTTCTTCCATCCCCAATTCCTATTTCGACCCCCACGCCTTACGAAAACATCATCCTCACCCCACTCAAAGAGAGATGGTAGATTGAACGAGCGTGGGCTCCTCACCAGCCATTCAATTCTTCACAAATTGAATCTTTTTTATTTTCTTTTAAATTTTGTGGGGGAACCGGTTTTCTAACGGGTTCTCGTGGATTCGGGGGTTTTCTAAAAAACCGAAGTCATTGTGCAAATGGAATAACTGATAAAAACCAGACCAAATACGTGCCCCATTCTCAGTCAAACCGGTTTGACCGACAAGCCTGGCCAGATTTTCAGAGCTAAGTTTTAAAGTCCTCAGTCCAAAGACCACTGGGAAGTGAGCATGCCCAGGCCCCAACTGTGCACAGGAAAGTCAGCGGATAAGGCAACGGAAGTGCCGAAACGCAAAGCGCGATAGTGCTTGATTATGCCTTACATTCATAGGGTTTTTTTTTTTATTTTTCCACTTAGATGAATTCTCATGGAATGAATCTTAGATTCAAAATAAATTTCCATCTCATGGAATGGTCCAATGACAACAACATTTTAGAGAAATCATTACTAAAAAAATAGAATTTTTTACTTCTCTCCTCTGAATTATTTCAAAGATACTTCTCTTACCGCTGTAACTTTGAGTTTTTGGAATCCCTTTGTGGGAGATAGAGATGCCAGGTCGAAGAAATAATCCTACTGAACCTAAACAGGACAAACACATTTGTTCTCATTGAACCGGTTCAGATCATCAAAATCTTCAATCAAATTTTAATGTTTGTTAAAAAATTATAATATTTTTATTTATATGAATAAAATAAATAATAAATTCATGATTTAGGGTTATGAAAAAGAAAAAAACGTGCTCCTTTTATTCAAAAGCCCAATCATGAAATTCCTTCTCTCCCCCTTCTTTTTTAGTATAAACCGCCGGTATCTAGTTGGATTTTGTCCAGCTGACTAATCCGGATCGTCCCGGGTCGACCCATTTAAGGGGCCAAGAGCTCTCCATCGCAGGTGGGACTCGAACTCGAATCCTCCCATTGGGATGATAAGTGCCGAACCATTCGACCACGCCCACGGCGGGTCCTTCTCTCCCCCTTCACACCTCGGAAGAGACCCTCATTAAGTAAAATATAAAAATTGTAAATTTATTTATTTTAAATTATTAAAAAGAAGAGAATTATCATAGTTACTGAAAACCAGCCAATCTATACCAATTTCGAACTAGTTTATAATTTTTATGAATCGTAATTTATAATTGAATCAGTTTATAAGTTTAATATATTGAATTATAACTGTGTCAAATAGTTTTGGATTTTTTAAATCAGATTGAATCACCCATATTACATTTCTAGCCGAAGAGCCCGGGAGCTAAAACTCATTTCCTAAGCATAAGGTCATAAAAATGCAAGGTTTATCGCCATCCAAACCTTGGGGCGATAATAAATAACTAATCCGACCGTCCCAATAGATTTTGGGGCCGACACTGTTGGACGACATTGAAGTCCCTTGTATGAATGACCACCGACACATAGGCTTAGAGGTGGACCACAGCACCGTACTTGCATCGCGAAGCCACCGTGAAAGACTCGACCTTGACTTGGTGTGAGGTAAAGGTAATAGACCGAGAGAATGACTGTAATCGACCGAATGTAATCTTCTTCTGCAACGAATGATCGGGTCGGAGTAGAGGGACGTTCACCATTACACCGACGTTTGACTTTGTCGGCCCAAGCATTACTGCGTTCGGAATCTACACACATAGATAGATAGTCACTAAAATTGCCAACGAAAATTATTATTTTAAATTTTCTAGTAAATCCATTACGAGTGCAATAAGAGTACGATAATCCTAAACCAAAACGACAGTTCAACGTGTATTTCAAATATAAATTTATTTAAATGAATTAATTTCTAAAATTGTTATTGGATAAGGGACAGAATAAATTCACTCGCTTCTTCCTCTTCTTCCTCCTCCTCCTCCTCCTCCTCCTCGGCTAATCTAATAGCGGCCCAAAGGAGACAAGCTTTAGCTTAACGCACTCTCTGGCCTCTGCTTTTGTCTCCCCATAGACTTCAACGAGAGAATCTCTCAGAAGCCCCTGCCCCCCACCCCCCAAAAAAAAAACGTAAAAAGAAAAGAAATTCAGAGCAACTTTCCGTCCATTGACCTCTTAATTCTTACCTGTTGGATCTAACCTCGGCGATGTACTTGTCGGAGAAGTCCCGGCCAATCGATTTTTACAAGGAGGAGCCGTCCTCCGCCCATCGGGACATGATAATCGAGGCCGTCCTACCTTCTTCCTCCTCCAAAGGTGACATCCACTCTGCTCAGCACCACATGATCCTTGGCGACTCTGACGGGGACCCCGACGGCAAGTCCTCGGCCGCTGCAGCTGCGCCTTCCGCCGTCCCTAAGAAGCGGGCGGAGACCTGGGTCCAGGATGAGACCCGCTGCCTCATTTCCCTGCGCCGGGACATGGACTCCCTGTTCAATACCTCCAAGTCCAACAAGCACCTGTGGGAGCAGATTTCGGCGAAGATGAAGGAGAAGGGTTTCGATCGGAGCCCCACTATGTGCACAGACAAGTGGAGGAACCTGCTTAAGGAGTTCAAGAAGGCTAAGTGCCAGGACCGGGGTGGTAGCGGTTCCGCGAAAATGTCTTATTACAAGGAGATTGAGGAGATTCTCGGGGAACGGAGCAAGAATGCTCAGTACAAGAGCCCAACTCCGTCCTCTACCAAGGTCGATTCCTTCATGCAATTCTCAGACAAGGGTACTTCGCAGCTCCCTTTTGTTCTCCTTCTTCTTTCAAGGGGACTGTTGAAATGCTTGAGCTGCCGAATTCAGTGGGTGAATATTGGTTTCTTCGCCAGAGCTTCATGCTGTAGGATTAGTTAATCCCAGTATGCGATCGAGCTTCATTTCCAACCATAATGGGCTCTTTTCCTGCGCCAATTTCGAGTTCATGCTAATGGGTTGTCAACAGCCAGTCCTTTTGCTTGATTGGCCTAGTGGGAAAGCTTCAGCTGTTTGGCTGTGTCTGTTGAATTGCATGTGAATTTGAAGATCGATTGCTTCACTTGTCCATGCATTACTGAAAACAAGAAATACTGGTCGAGAAATTTGGTGTTGAAAATGATTGTCAGGTTCTCTTGCACCTGGAGAGGTCTAGTTAGTGTTTATTTAGAAGGTTGGCTAGTAGAAAACGTAATGCTTCCTTGACTTCAGAAGGTTCTTAGTTTGGTGAGACTAAGAAATCTCCTGCATGTGTTTGAAACTTGAAACCTTCTCAAATATGCCGTCCAAGCTCTACTCTATGATTTATAAGCATATCCCAAGGAAATTATTGCGGGCATTTACTGTCATCCTGGTCTTGATATTGTTTTGTGGGTCCATTATCACCTGAATTTTTGCTTGATTGTCTTCAGATTCTTTCAGACAACTAACTCGTCATATACTCATTATACTATATACATTATGCTATCTGCTCTATTATTGCAATAATGACTCAACCGTTTACTTATTTCCTTAGTAGAGGTGTCTGCTCACATATTTTTCTTAATGCAGGGATGGACGACAGTGGTATCTCATTTGGTCCAGTAGAAGGTAAAATGAAATTTGAGTTTCTCCTTGTGCATGTACACATAAACACAAGAAGTAACACAGTGCAACTGATTCGAGTTATAATATGTTAATGGTATAGACATTTCCATCAATAGAAAATTATCTTGTTTGTGTGAGATTCCTCTCTAGCTTTTGGAAGTTGAATGCCACGTTGGGTTATCTTACTTTTCTCGCAGAGATTTATAGGTAACCTTGGGGCGGGGCCATATGTGATTTTATGTTTCTGAATCAATTTGGGAACAATTGCAGTAGTCATACAAGTATTTCAATGCATGGCTTGTGAACTTTAACACCACATATATAAAATGAGTGTTCCATGGAATTCCTTCAAGCTCCATCTAATAATAGCATAAAATTCTGTTTACAAATTACATTTCTTACAATGAAGCTGAAACCTGAAAATATTTGTCCCTTTCAGATGGGTTCCTTTTTAGGAACATCCTCTTCACATTTTACGCATATAACAATGTCCATTGGGTTCTAAAATGATTTAAAGTCAAACCAAATTGCTCTAATGTTTTAGAATGTGCAGCAAGTGGAAGGCCAGCACTTAATCTTGAGAGACGTCTGGAGCATGATGAGCATCCTCTAGCCATCACACCCACAGATGCAGTTGCTGCTAACGGAGTTCCTCCTTGGAATTGGAGGGAAACCCCTGGAAATGGTTGGTATATGGAGCTTAATGCAGGGGCAAACTTAATTTGTTTCATTCTCACGTGAAATTTTATCTGCAATTATAAATATAATGCTGCACCTTGACTTGTGATAGCCATTTTTTGAATCCATCTTTACCGATCTTTCAGAAAATTTCATATGACATCAAAGCTCTGAGTTTTCATACCATTTCATTACTTGCGACTTAGCTCCAGGTGTTGGACTATCATCATCTTCCAACTGTTTAACTAAATGGGGGTTAATAAAACAGTAATCATATTACTACTTCACATGACACTAGATAGAGTGTTTATTTTTTGGTTGGCTTTTCACTTTATCATAATCATGATGAAAGTGAAATGCTACCTCCAACGTTCTTGATATTTTGGCAGCATTTGTTCTCTGACCATTATATATTTGTTGTGGCAGGTGGGGATAGCCAGTCATATGGAGGGAGGGTTATAGCAGTCAAATGGGGAGATTACACTAGAAGGATTGGTATTGACGGCTCTACGGAATCCATTAAAGAGGCAATCAAGTGCGCCTTTGGATTAAGGACAAAACGGGCATTTTGGTTGGAGGATGAAGACCGTGTTGTTCGAAGTCTAGACCGGGTTATGCCTTTGGGAAATTACAATCTTCACCTGGATGAAGGTAACTGCTGTAAGCTGATTCTTGATATAAAAGTGAAATCGAGCAGGCAATTCATGCTGTTCATTTTTCCGAACGTTTTCATGTTTCTTTGTCTGGAGGATGCACTGGACTAAGGCTGACCTCATGAACCCATTGTTGGTCTGCCTCTGAAGATTACGTTATTGACTCCAGAATCTTGCTTTCAGGGTTGCTGATAAAAGTATGCGTCTACGATGAGTCGGACCACATAGCAGTCGACACGGAGGATAAAATATTCTACACGGAAGATGATTATCGCTATTTTCTAGCCCGGAGGGGGTGGATGGGCCTGAGGGAGTTTAATGGGTATAGGACAATCGACAGTATGGACGATCTACGGCCCGGTGCCGTGTATCGCGGCGTGACCTGAAACCAGTCTCAGTGCAAGGAGTAGTTGTCTAGAAGCAATCTAGCGGTGCAGTATAAATCTGCTACTTCGAGATGGGCTCTCGTAGTCCCTTATTTCGGGAAATGGACTTGAAAGTATCAACTTTGTATATTCATCTGTAAGTCGTTATCTTTAACAGCTGATCTTAATTTTGTTCTCTCTCTCTCTCTCTCTCTCTCTCTCTTCTTGAAAGCAAGAAGCTGTTGAGAATCGGCAATCCAGTCAAAATGTAAATTTTAGAAATTTATTTATAAAATTAGTGGTGTTTTTAATAATTTAGAATTTCAATTAGAATATGTATTTAAGAAAACTGGTGTTCAATTTTTCGTTTAAATTTGAATATTGATATTATATTTAAACCTTTTAGAGCATTCTTCGACTAGGTCTATACAATCCTCGATAGCATTCACACTAGATTTTTTTGTAAATATTGGAAATGATTTTCACAAACAGCTATACGATTGCGTATTTATTTTTCCTTCACTCGACCCTTTCCCTTTTCTTTTGGTCTGCACCCTCCACTCGGCTGAAGCCTGAAAGGGAAATTGATATATAAATAGATAAATTTATTTATATTTTTTTTACGTGGCCAACAGCCAATCAGCTCAAAGGAATTGTTATTTTATATATGTATTTCACGTCCCCTGATTTTTGGAATGCGGATTCCTACCTCTTTTAATTGAAATATTATTTCAATAAATCAAAACAAATCTTCAATAAGTTTTTTGCAACTCGAAGAAATATTTCATATATTAAAATTTTTGTTGTTATAATTTATCTTCATAAATATGTAGCCGATATTATAAGTGTAATTAACCCATAACCAAAAGAATATTTATTGTCGAATTTTTAAAATTTTAATCAAATATTTATTATATAATATTCTTATCCAATAAATTGTGATTATTATATGTTTAATTTGTACTAATGAAAATTTGAAATTCAATTTAAAATATAAAATATTTAAATTTCATTAGGATAGATTAATTATATTGTATAAGATCAATTGGGCTCCACATCAACTCAATCATGGTATCAATTAGATTATCTTATTTTAATAAGATAAGTATCAATAATCCTTAATAATTTAAACTTACAAGTCAAATTAACATCTAATGACGTATTGTGACTATTTAAATGGGATGATCAATAAAAAGATTAAATATCCCTTAGTGATTATTTCTGGTATAATTAAATCATTTAATTATATAATATTTTATAAATAAAAATGTTAAATCACAATATTTATTAATATATATTACTATTTTTAAATATCATATTCAATTATAAAAAATACTAAAAAATTCATCTTTGATTTCCATTTTATTATAATTAGAAATTTTATAAGCCAATACTAAGTATGACGCATAAATTATTATAATTAATTTCATATTAATTATTCACTATATCTATAAAAATTCCTATTTGATCTAGAATGCCTCACACATACATGTAAGAGTCATTTTTAAAAATTAACCAAAATCTTAATTTAACAATTATAAAATACTATAGCACATGAGATTGAATAACTATTTACACAAATTATCATCTAATGAATTGTCTATTAATATTTACACGATTATTTATTATATTTTTTTCCAAGTAAATCAGTTCAATGAACTTATTATACAACGAGCATATGTACTCTTATATTAGTGATTATTTATAAATAATTATGAGATCAATAGGAGACAACAAATGTATCAGTGCCACTGAATTATTGATCCCAAGCTCAATTACCATACAACTATGAATAATTTTACATTATGAATTTTGAAATATCAAGTTTCATTAGCACGATGTTGACTTAAAAATTATTATCTTAATTTACAGTTTCATCAAAATATGTAATATGTGATAAATAAAATACATTAATCATATTTAATGAAAATGAAATAACTCAAAATATATAATATACTATTTGGATTCTGCCACTAGTACTGACAGAAGCCTCTCTTCGGCGTATCGCAAAGCAACTCTGGAATTTCTCCATAATCGGCCGTAGCGATCCAACAGTTCCAAGTGGAAAGCCTGTGGCGTAAAAATTAGAAGGTTCTCAGGGGTTTGGACTAATTGAAGGCATTCGTGGGGTGACTGTAATTTATCTCGCGATGACGCGGAAGGGGAATACTGATAATTTTAAAAAAAATAGTAGCAATTAAGATAATTATTCCTGTTATTAATATTTACTTAGTCTCATGAGATCGGAGAATTTCCTGAGATCATAGAAATAACTTTTGGGAGCTCAATAGTTTCCACCAACCCACGGGTGAAGCGGATTGAACAACTTCACAAATTGACTCTTCCTAGTGATTGTCACCTCGCCTGGATGTGAATGAAAGGTTCGCTATCAAGAGAAGAGCAAGGGATAGACCTATTAAAAACTGGCACCGTACAAAAAAAAAGTGCATGAAAAATTGTTTAAAATAAAAAATTAAAATAATTATTGTATATAAATAGTTTTATTTCAATAATTATTTTATATATCTTTAAAGTTAATGTAAATTTTAGATAGATTCATAAATTATATCATATTAAAACTTATTTTAAAATATAAAATTATTTAAATTTACTTATTAAAAATAATTATCTTGTTTAATTCGTCACAGGGCGACGCCTGATTATTTTCCATTTATTTGGGAAAATTTTAATTTCCCAATTCATTATTTTTTATTTATAATGTTCTATTAAAAATAAATTATTAAAAGCCGGTTCGGCAGGCCACGCGGTCCGGGTAGATCCGGATCCAACTCTACTCTACTCGGTAATTCATGCAGATTGGGTTCTCCCTCGGCGTCGATATGCAATAAATTAAAGATGGAGGACCTTGAGGAAATTTCCGTAAAAACTCGCTTATCTTTCTTTTTGCTATTTAAAGTGGTCCCGGGCAACGAGTATGTCATTCCCGCCATTTCTCCAAAACCTAGAGAGAGTGACACACACGCTAAGAGCGAAGCAGCGAGAGAGAGAGAGAGAGAGAGACGGAGATGGAGGAGGAAATCAAAGCGGAGTTCAGGAAGAGTGGCTTTGCTCTCGACGACGAGGAGGAGATCCTTCGGAAATGTAAGTTCGTGCCGCTTCACTCCACTAATCCGATCAAAGTGTCTACTCTACGAACGCGAACAGGAGCTAACTGATCAATCTACCATCGCTAGGTCTTACTTTCTGCATAAATTACAACCTCTCGCCTTCAGATCTCGTCTCGAGCTGGGAGGTTTACTATCTCAACAGGTGAGTTGCTGCTCTCGTCTTTTCGTTTCTTCAATGGGGCTGTGCAGTTGAATTTGGCAATCTGGACATGCTTACTGTCAGTCGATAGCATTAGTTTGGTTGAAAATCCTAGCTACGAGATGAAGCTAGTATTCATACACTGCTTATGTCGAGTCCATAAAGAGAACAGGTACCGCCTTGAAAAAATTTCTGACTAATAAATTGTATAATGCTCTTCTGAGAGGAAAACCTCACCAATCACGAGAGGACGAATTAAATAAATTTTAATAACATATTGCTTGAAGATTTTAAAAGAGGGAACCAAAACAATTACCCCAAGCTCAATTAGTGATGTTTGGCTTTCGATTTTCTCTTATGCTGGGCTACGAACTGGCTGTTTTTTAGATTTGGGCCTTTTGCTGGGGTCATTATGAAGTATATTGGTTCGTAGGCTTTTTCTAGATATAGGAGTTTCTTGTTGGTCTCCTAACTTTGTATTTTAATTTCTCTGACAGGCAACTCCATGAATCCACTGTACAAAATGCTGAAATGGATGTATTTCTTCTGCACCTGCAAAATGAGGTGAAGTCTTCTATCAAGGAGGAACCGGACTTGCATGTTTATTCATGCAAAGATGTAGACATGTGAGAACTCATTCTTTCATTCTCCCTTTGCAACAATTCGTGATAATTTTTTTCCCTGTGGAATTTGTTAGCATATTTTTATTTTGCTTATTGTAATTAATGGATCAACTGTCTGTAAGTGTATGTGCATTGTTCAGGTAGATAGGCGTGTCAAATTTGTTCTTAGAGTGTCTACAATTTTTTGTCGTCCATTATTTGTATACCTGATTTGCCTTTACAGTTTTCACAACTATTTGTTTTGTACTCTGGTCTTTTTAAGTTATGTATGACAAACCTTTTGCAGGATGTTTAACGATGAAGATGAGTACATGAAGGAAGAAAATGTTGGCACACCAACAAATAAATTATATTCTCTCTCTTCAGAGCCATTTGATCCAGAGTATCAGCAAAATGGTTCGGCTTATTCTTCTGGTAAACCATCAGATATTATCACACCTTTTGGACAACGAAAAGAAAAATTTGCTGTGAAGTTCAGCATCAACCAATCATCCTTGGAAGAGAATGGGGAGAAGGAGCTTGATCCTGATTCTGAAGATGATTTTCTTAAGAAAGTTAAATCCAGAGGAAGATGCTCCGTGGCAGTTCATGGAACAAAACCGGACCCCAATTGCAGATTTATGTATGACAGAATAGAAGACAGGGTATCAACCTTCTTATTATATGTAGCCATTCTAATTTTCCCCTCATAACAAGTATCAGATTCATTCCCTCCTGTTTCCTGACCTGTGTAGTTTAATGCCCTTGAAAGCCGCATTAAAAGGCATTCAAGTGCTCTTGTTGCTTCGGGTGTACATGGTGAACCAATGGATCCAGCAGTTGCTTCACAGGTAATACCACAGTCCATGGCCAGCCCACATATCTATGTGAATCTCCTGTTATTTAGTTGGATATCCTTACCACTTTTCAGCTGTATCCCTTTATTTCTCATATGTAGATGTTGTTATCCATCATGCTTGTCATACTTTTTTTCATTTTTGGATGCAGAAAAGCATACTTGCTGTAGGCATGATTTGTTGTGACGGAGAAGGCCATTTGAATGATAAGTCCATCTTGTTGCAAAGCAGGTTAAGTATCATCTTCTTTCTGAACAAAACAAATAACTACCGTGCACCATGTCAGCTACTGTCTAAATGGAAATATCTCTTCCGGTTGAATTCATTTTGCTGAGGAATATGATATATCATTGGTCTCAACTAATTTACAAAAATTTAGTCCTTCTGAAGCAAAAACATTGATGATTATGTGCCATATATGCAGTTGTTGGATGTCTTCTCATTAAGAGAAATATTACATTCAAGATGACCACTTATAATCTGAGATATGTCTAGGCAACTCCACTGCATAGAACGTACTCTGTCTGTGTCATATGGGTCGACCATAAACTTTGCTCTCCTAAATGTTTAAAAAATAAATTAATTAAATATCATCTGGCATTTTTCTATCTGCTAGGATCTCTGCCTCTTGACTTTTCACCATACGAGCTGCCATAGAATGACATTTTCTTGATGTTTGTGACAGTGTTGAATATTCAGGAGGACAACGTGTTCGCCTTGATTTACAGAGGTTAAGTCAATTTTCCATATTCCCTGGTCAGGTAATATGGGAATAAGCAAGAAGCAGAATCACTCGTGCTGCTTCATGAAACTGGTGTGATTTATTCTTCTAATTATCACAGGTAGTAGGAATTGAAGGTAACAATCCCAGTGGACACTGTCTGATTGCATCAAAGATTATAGACTCCATCCCTCTAAGTGTGCCCACTGATGTCAGCTTGCGTTCAGCGAAGAGGCAAGCTGTAGAAAAGGAAAACCAGTTAACTGATCCATCTTCCTCGCATGAAGAGTTATCAGTGGTAAGCAAAATGAAAAAACTTCAATGCTAATCCTAATTACCCTGATGAGCAAGTCAAACTAGAGTGCAAAGGCATGCTCTGTATGAGAAATGATTCCTCTTTTTAGTTAATATAAGAAGAAAGTCCCTCCCTCCCTCCCCCCCTTCTGACAAGAGATAATAAGCATCTTCATGTCATTGAGATGTTTGGAGTTCAGCCTTTTATCCTTTCCTTTGGGATTTAACCCTTCTATCAGGGTCTGTCATGGATTTTTCAGTCTTTATATGTGATAATATCTTATCCATAGAATTCTACTATATTGAAACATTACCTTTTTAACTGTTTGGTGCATGACCAAAGGTCTCCACACTGCTGATGTTGGTAACAGATAATTGCAGCAGGTCCGTTTACTACAACAGACAATTTATTCTTCGAACCTCTAAGAGAGCTGCTGACCTATGCAAGCAGAAAGATACCTCAGCTTCTTATTCTAGTAAGTAAAGTTTTAGTTCAGTCTATGTGAAGAGATTTTCTCTGTTCCATCTGAAATCACCAGTTGACATGCTTCGTAGCTGGGGCCATTTGTGGACTCGGAACACCCTGAGATAAGAAGAGGGGCTGCTGACAGGAGCTTTGAAGAAATATTTCATCTGGAGATCCTCAGGAAGGTAGTTACTGCTTATTTGAGAGATTTATATGTTTATCCAGTGTTATTTGGTCCTTATCAACTGGTTCCTCTCAGCTACGAGATTATGTGGAATACCTTGGCGATGCTGCTCGTGTACTCCTCGTACCATCCACACGAGATGCTAACCATGACTTTGTTTTCCCTCAGGTATATTTAAAGTAGGGTTATTTTCCAATATGTCAGGTCACTGCCTGATCTCGTGTCAGTCTACCATGTTTTTCGATACCGTCCATTAACCACATTTCATCTCTTATGCAGCCTGGTTTTGATATCCACTTATCTAATCTCAATCATCAGGTACAAGCTTTTTATGGTTTTTAAGATTGTAATAAATAAGCCGCCTTCAACTGTTAATATTCTACCTTTTATTCTATTGCATATGAAATGCAGATCACAAATCTCACCAACCCAGGGGTTTTCAAAGCAAATCAGGTTAGTGCTGATGACTTCTGACTGAAGGTGTTCTTTCTCTTGCAAGTAATGTTAACGGCTTGTACCTAACTAATGAAACTTGATATGATGAGATCATATAATGGTACTTGAGATGTTTCTCCTTGCAGTTATCCACAGACGTAAATTTTGGAGTTTCCATATATTTTTTTTCCTGATTCTTTGAAGAAGTGCATGCTATTAATCATTTGATTAAAATCTCAGGTCAAGGTAGGTTGCTGCACGGTAGATATTCTGAAACATCTTAGTGGAGAGGAAATGTCCAGAAATCCATCAGATGGTATACCAAGCGATCGCATGAGCAGACTGGCTTACCATGTTCTTAGCCAGCAGAGGTACAAAGCGGAGAACTCTCTTACCCATACGAGCATGTTTATCTCATTTAACTAAAATTTTCTGATCAAATCCATTGACATGATTTTTCCTGGATAGCTTCTATCCTCTATATCCACCAGCTGAGGATGTTCCCCTGGACTTTTCACTTGCTCCAGACACACTCCATTTCTTGTCAATCCCAGACATCCTTGTCTTACCTTCTGATATGAAGTACTTTGTAAAGGTGATGGTTCTTCTTTCTCAAACTCAATTCACATTTTCTAATTTGAAGTCTGAGCATCTTGAATTAAATGTTGCCTGATATTGAACATAGGCTTCTGCTTGTCTATTCACTTATGCATAAACTATCTGGGGACAGGTTGTGTCTCTTGGAGGAAGAAATGAAGGGGAAGAGCAGGTAAAGTGCATCTGCATTAATCCCGGAAGACTAGCAAAGGGTGAAGGAGCAGGAACATTTGTGGAGCTTCACTACAATGGGGATCCTGACACCACAAGTGCCTCTGTTATTGGCATTTAAGTCGGAACAAGAAGACTTCCAGGTAAATTACTTTTAACAGAATAAATTAAGCTCACATGGCAGTTCAAAGATGGTAATTTTGATCCAAAGCACGATCAATCAGCTCCTTAGTCAGAATGTTTTTTTGCCATCTTAAGCGTCATGTCTATCTTGTTCATCATTGATCTGTTTTTAACAGTAGAAGTCAGCGTCGACCACGAAGGAAATAGGGATACCAAATCGTGATCTGGTGAATTGAGCAGCAAAATTGAAATAACATTCTACTACTCAAGCAAGAGAAGTACAAGAAAATAATTGATATTAATAATAAATGCCTAATAGTTACAGTATAAGCACATAAACTTACTACTGGGGAAAAGAAAACACCTACACTTGGTCTTGGCTAATAGACCTAGAAAATTATTTCCTGCACCAAAACAAAATTTTGTCACCAGCTACACCTTGAACTATGAAATGGAGTTGAAAGCCAATAGTCGTTAGTGTTACTGTCACCGTCATGGGCTCTTAGAAATCATAACGGCAATTCCATTTTAGAATCCACTGCAGTTCCGTCAAAAGATTGGTTATTGCCCTACTCTACATTCCTAAGCTTTTCGTGTCTGTACTTGGAAGTTGTAGCGGGTCCTTAAGGAAATGAGACTTTTTTTTTATGCTGTTACAGGATTCATCGGCTTATATCTGATATTTCCACATGAGAATGATTTTTCTTGCTTATGTAGCGGTAGCACAATGCCTCTTAGCTGGCCCTTTTCTCCTTATCAGAGCTTCTTTTTCGGTGTATCCTCTTTCCCACTTAAAAACCCAGATAAAGCTTACCATGTCCCTGCTCCGATCACGACATTATCCAAGGAACCTAAGCCCTCCTAAGAATTAATACTTCCTGGTGATTGTACCTTCGGCTTCCAGATATCAACATAACATTCTTACAGAATCCCAGCATCAGTATTTGATTGGCCACATGAATCTGGAGGGAGTGGGTTCGTTCTCTTACAAAATTACATTTGGGATTCCTCCTGCCTCCTGGGTTACGTTGGTTCCCCTAAAATGTTTCCTTACCTTGATTACTCTTAAGCTTTCTAATCGTGATTTTTCTTCTCAGCTTTCATGATTGATGGATGATGTGTCTGGCGGCTGAATTCTGGGGCTGAAAAGGGGAAAACATAAGGGGATGAGGAAATGCAGTGGTTCTGTAATTGCCGTGTCACGAAAGAATGGCGATACAAGCCCTGGGATTGAGTTCCATTATGCCCTGAGGAATATTCCTATTTTATTAGCCCAATCTTATGGAAGCAAGTTGTCTCCAATGATAAGAAAGCCGTGACCTTAACCCCTACTTCATATATTCACAGGTGGCCCGCCAGTAGAGCTTATGGAATTTGTTGAACCTCATCAAAAGTTAAGATTTAACACTCATGAGGAAGGTTCTCTATTCTCATGAAACACAGGATCCGTCACCTCTTCGGTTCTGCCCGATTAGACTTTGATTACCATCTTTCCTCTCCGCAAGGTAATAGAAAGATCGTATTCTTCTTATCATTGTCACTGTTATTGTTATTGTTAGTATCGTTATTACATTGCAGGTGTTCTCGGTAAAGTACTAGTGTTACTGTCACTACTGCTAAGCATTCCCCAATTCATTTTGACAATGTGGACTGTTCACCATACTATAAAATGCCTTGAGCATCGACCTAATGGTTACACCCGCTTCCCTATGTGACATGCTCGATCAAACTTATAGCACCGAGAAAGTTGTTTATTCTGTTGACACGTCTAAAAAGAGTCGCGCTGCAGATTTCAACCACTGCCTAGTCGAGAATAGGCACCTCACCAAATGTAGTAGTTTCAAATCGTTCTACATGACAATGCCTACATCAATAGTGAATACCTACATAAAGCATAAATATTAATCCAAGTGGTGGAGCATTAACGAATTACTATGGACCATTTGCATTCACATTAAGCTAGTAATCCATATAAAAATTTGGAAGAATGCCCCAGAATTTTAAGTATGTAACTAACCCTACTAAGCTTCTTACAATGGGCATTCACTAATTGCCGCTAACTTGCATTTCCACTCGACCCATTTAACAATAATAAGAAAAAACAATTGGACTATCTAATAATTATTATTTTGCTTCGTAATAAGCCAGGACCCTGCCCGGTTGGGTTAAAAATGGACGAGTGAAGTGTTCTCTTATTAAGATTCATGAGCCCGACTATTTGGGAGTTTTTTTTTTTTTTGCATAAAGTCATTTTCAGGCCCCCGACTTAAAATAAAAAAAATACAAATCAAATCATAAATAAAGATCATAAACAAAGTTCACCACATTAGATATTGTCTTGACTGACATAGACAAAAATCAGACTATTTAAATTCTAAATTATAAAATAATAATAACATTTGAGTTTATCAACAATAAAAATGTAAATATAACCTTGTTAAATTAACGAAATCACAATTTGAGGGAAATCATCATTAACAACAAGAAGGAACTTAGAAATTTTGGAATTAGAGGGGGAGGGTCCATAAGAAGCAGCGAATTCAAATTTACCCTTTTGAAATATAATTTTATATTATAATTAACAAATAATTAAAATTAGAATTTTCACTGAGAATTTATTATTCATAATTTCTTGTTTGGATCCAGCAGTTTCTTCGAGTTAGGTTTGGATTTTTCTGCTTCACATGTTTTTCAACTGCACCTTGTTGCCCGGCCAGCTCAAGTTTAGTCCATTACTCTACATTTGGCCACCCAAAGACATTGTTTATTGGGATAACCCGTAAATCATTTTGGCTTCCCCACATAATCTTTCGTTAGACAAATGGCCCGTTGTTACTTGGTAGAGGTGGATAGGAAGTCACATGACGCTGATTTCCTGAGTAGGAAGACGAAGGGTATCCGACATTTTAATAAAGAGCATTGGAAAAGAGAGATTCAACCTAATTCAGGGGCCCGTTTTGCATGCCGGCATGGAAAGGAAATGAATCCCACCCATTATAGAACAGTATACTATACTATTCCCTCGCACCCAAGCTTCCGTAAGTTATCGATCAGATTAGTACTCAATATAATAGAAGCAAATATATATATATATATATATATTTAATCTTACATGTCCAGTAATGTAACTAGCTGCAGGATTAATCGCCAGAAACCCCACCAACCCAGCAACTTCTTCCGGCTGGCCATACCGTCCTGAAATGCACCACAAAATATGGGTCCCATGAGCATCTTTCGTGACAGCTTGAATTGCATACAGAACCTTAAATCTCTGAAAAAAGCCACATAATTAACTCTGGATTACAGAATAATCATTGCGGATTTTAAATTCTGGCTGCTAGATTCTAAATCAATCTCACTGTTCTCAAGGTAAACATATCCCGAGAATGATATTACAAATGAGGTAAGTAATCAACTTCTAAAGAGATAATATCCTCGAATCATATGCCTGAATGGCAAAGTGATAAAAATAATAAAGATATATGTCTGAACGTGATGAACCAATGAAAAATCTATAAATATCGCAAAGCTCACCAAGTGGGATACTCTCCAGGATTTTCTTCTCCACCTCTCTCCCAAGTTTAGCTGTCATATCAGATGCAATGAAACCAGGGGCCACAGCATTTACCTGAAGGGAAAGTTTCTGTTATCAGCGTTGAATTGAAAGCAACTTATATTTTTGTCTATTATTTATGGATGAATTTAATCAGAATGGAGAAATATAAGACTCACGGTGATGTTTCTGCTGGCATATTCTTTAGCAACAGTCTTAGTGAGGCCAATAACCCCAGCCTTTGCAGCACTGTAGTTGGCCTGCCCAACATTACCAACCAGACCAACAGCTGATGCAATGTTGATGATTCGTCCCTGCAAAAAATAATAAGATAAAACTAATTAGGCTAGTCTAAACAAATGCCAATGACATGATCAATTGACAGTAGACTGAATGCCAAGCCACTTGGGCCTGCAAGGCCATGGATATTGGAAGATTGTAAGGTAAAACCCAAGATAAACCAAAATAATATTAGACAGGTAGACCGTTGATACCTTTTTCTTCTTCATCGTTATTTTGGCTGCTGCCTGTAACAATTCTAATACTCTTAGCCCAGAGTCCGGGAAATTCCAGCAAAGGCGTCTGAACAAACAATTTTCACAGATTAAATTCTGAATACCTGGGTGCAAAGGAAAACGCCAGTGAGATTCAGATTGATGACATCCTGCCATTGAGATTTCTTCATCTTCATCAACAGCCCATCTCAAGTAATTCCTGAAGGTACATATAGACATCAGATAAAGTACAATCAGTAGCAAGATCCAAAAAAGTCAGTCAGTAGCAACCTGCATTGTTTACCATATGTCAACAGTTCCCCAAGCATCAACTGCCTGTAGATGAGACAGCCACCTTGTGTTCAGCATCGGATGATATATCATGAAATGACAATCGGCTCCTAATTTTCTCTTACGGTCTTAATCATTACTTCCACGTCTTCTTCCTTCAAAACATCCCCTCCAAATGTCAAAGCCTGACCTCCACATGCTTCTATCTGTAATTTAAATATGCAAGAGATTATATGAAATGGATAAAATCCTCTAGAGTATGCAAGGGATCTGTATTTTAAACATGCAAGATATCACATCCCAAAGGACAAGAAGAATTTCTTTAAAAATATACAAAGGAATGGCAGATTCATGCCAGTTCAGGCCTGTATTCTTCTAAGATATTTATATATTCTACACAATGATAACTCTAAATGTCGTATACTTGTAGGAATTTCATCAGGAGAGTCGACAGGATTACAAACAGCAGAATTGCAATGCTACCAAACAAGGATTCAGTGAATAGGAGGACAGGGGGACTGATCTAGCTACAAGTACTTGTTACCTCTCTTGAGACTTCCTCAGCTTCTTTTGATGATCTAGCATAATTGAGCAAAACCTGTAGATGCACAAGCTCTTAGCAGGCAATCAAAATGACTGAAGATGGACCATTATGGCAATACAGGATCACATAAAGATATACCCTCCAGAAAATTTGTCCACCAAGCCCAGTAATCAGTGGATATAGTAGAATTAATCTTTTTGTCAATCTAGTTTCTCTGCTACCTCCTATTAATTCTATCTGGTTGTGAGACAACTCCTGCAAACAGTACTCAATCCCTTAAATAATGCAGGCATAGCAGTAAGAGGAACCACCAACCTTGCATCCCGCTTTTCCCAATGACAATGCAATTTCTCTACCAATGCCTCGAGATGCTCCAGTAACAATAACAACTGGGGATTCCAGAGTCTTTGCTGCTTCTGCGCTCACTTTCTCAGCAGTGGCAACCTGTGCTCTTACATCTGCACATGCACTGTCTCAATTAACCAACCAATCACTTTGAATTTGACCAGTTAGCTGGTACGGCTTTCAAAGAAGTGCAGGAACGCACAAACTTCTCTATATAATGACATACAAAATCTATGATATGTTCATTCTATTGTCACAAGTACCACAAAATGAATTACCAAAAAAAAAGGTACCACAAAATGACATCACAAAGACGCATCAACTAATGATCCTTTTTTTTTTTGGGGGTGTCATTTTACAAAGAGAAGCACATTATGCTCAGAGAAACTGTTATTGCTTGATGTTGTGAAAAAATATGAAGATTCTTGTCATTGAAAGCCTTCTCAGAAGCCATTTTTTGAAGACTAGATATCTCAAGGAACTCTGAAATTTCACGACAGTTTATTTGTGATTTATATGGATTAACGTAAACCAACATTTTATCCTGAGTTCCTATCTCTCAGAGCAAAAGGTATACTGCTACGGTTTCTGAAGCTCCTATTCATCTAAGTTGGCTAAGCGACCATGAAAACTATCATCAATAAAACTTAATCTTATTTATTCATTAAGAACAGTGAAGAAACAAAAAGAAAACGGGGCAGCACTAGTATATCCATGGCATGCAACAGCCCGCTAGACTTTCTCCTGGAAATATCCAATGATGGAGTTGGATGTCATATTAGTGAAAAGGCAGTCACAAGCAGAGCAGCAAGGACAGAAAGCATCCAGAGGAGATTGGCACTAGAAGCAGCAATCAACCTCCTCGTCACACATTGAAGGAAAATGCATTCCACACGTCTCAATTAATCAAAGTTACTTAAAATCTATCCAAAAGGCTGGTCCAGCTATTCTCTCACTTAAGTGTAGGAAAATATCTGCAGCAAAGTTAATGTCAGATAAAATCTCGGATGTCTATTCTGTAGCCGCCACTACCACCAAATGACTTCATAAAGACAAGTTAATTAATGATCCTTAGATTTTTCTTCACCATACGCAAGCAAGTTAATCTCAAAGCAACTGCTCTATACTTCTAGTCATGCAGCGATACAAGGAGTCACGTCATCCACGGCCTTCTCAGAAGCCATTTTCTAAGGAGTAGATAACTGGCCATGAAATTTCACGACAATTTAAATCTAAGGTATATACATTTACGTAAGCCACTGCATGTCTGCATTATCCTATCTAAGCGCGCGGTTTTCTGCTACAGTTTTTTAGGCTAATAGTGATTCCAGCTGGCACTGTAAACATGAAAACGTCCTTCGTGAGACTCTATCCTCTCAGTTGTTCGTGGAGATAGGTGAAGAAAAGAAGAAAACAGAGCATGAGTGGTGTAACCACGGCCTGCAACAATAATACATCAGGCTTACATTCACCTGGAAATATCCGATTATGGAATCCGATGTCTTATCAGTAAGCAGAGATAAATTATAAGGTGAGAAACACGGATAGAAACCATCTAGAGGAGAGTTCGATACCAGAAGTAGCAATCAACCTCCTCGACACACAGTTAAGCGAGGGGAAGCTCCTCAGCCCTTGAGATCCAAATCGTCCGACAACGGGAGATAGCTGCTGAGGAACGCACAGCCTGCGCTCGCGGCAGCAGCGGAGACTCCCTGAGACTCCAGCGGATTTGAAAGCGACAGAGTTGCATCCGGCGGCGGCCATCGAGGACGCGGCAAGGCTTCGGAGAGAAAGCGGGAAAGGGAGAGACAGAGAACGGGGAGCTATGGTGGAAGCCAGGAATGGGAAATGCAGGGGGAGTTGGAACTAACTTATATAGTGGAGAAAGAGAGGAGAGGACAGGTGGAGCGAATGAGCTTCCGGAGTTCCGTTAGTTGTAAGTTGGAGGGTGGCGATGGACACGAGGTCTAGTCTTCTAAGCGGAGTTGGTCACAGTTCCGTGCTCTCGGCTGAAGGAGACGCGCCGGACAACTCTCAGCGGGCGCGTGGTTCTTGAGCTTGTAATTTACAGGTTGTCTGAGGGTAGCAAGGGAAGCATGAAGAAATTTCACCTTTGGTAAGTAAATTTACATAGGAGAGGGAGAATATATTATTCTAGATAAGTTAATAATATATAATAAGTTAAATTTAAAATTTAAAATTCTTAATATAATGAGTTAAATTTAGATTTTGAAATTTTTAAAAGTTAGTATTTGAGAATTAATGGTAGGTTTTGAATGGTATAATATATTATATAATAAATTAATTAGTTGTTATTTTACCAGATACCATCAATATAAAAAAAAAATTAATAACTTTAATTCTAATCCTATAGAAACCTTGAATTTTTTGGCATTTATGTGAATAATGGTGGTTAGAAAGCAAAGTTTTAGTACTTATAATATCATAGGTTTGATACTTTCATAATTTATTAAGTTCGAATTATATAAATAAAAGAAAAATATTCTATTAGTTAGTTTTGTTATTTTATTAGACCGATGACATTTGTACATAAATCATGAAAAATGGACTCTGATTTTGTTTGTGGCTTGGATGGCCAGATAACAGAGTAAGGTTGTGCTAATTTAACTGATATAAAGCAAATTGGTGCTTGGGAATAGCTGTCCTCGGTTGAGTTCAACACGAGTTCGACCGACGTAAGCTAAAAGTTAAACAGATGTTCAAAATTACATTCTCAAAAGCATATTCTCAGAGGTTTGTCCGCTTGATCCATTGGGAAGTTGGCATGAGCGCAGAGCCAACTCTAGTTAGCACCATCATAATCAGCCTTCCCCAATCTTTTCCCCTTTTCCCGGCTAATTAAAAAGACATCATTACTTCTCCCTTTCAAGTTGTGATGCCCGAGGGTACATAAACTATCATTCACCATTTTGTCTCATTTTTTTTTGCTCTCTCAAACACTATCCTCTTGTTCAGTGAAAACATATAAAAAGGAATCTTTATGATTGAATCTATTGGGATATGTAAAAATAAATGTATATATATAATTACGACAAAAACAGCTAGGAGTAATTAGTTTAGTAAAGGGTGAAAATGCAGTACCCTGATCGTCAATGGTCGGAAGAAGGAATTAAAAGGATCAAAGAAAAGAGATAACGTTGACTTCGGTTATTGTTTAGGGGTGAAAATGGTCGGGTCGGGTGGTTTTTTGGGGGGCAAAATGACGGGCCCCTACTTTTTAGGATGTATTATTTTTCCTGAAATTGAGGGGCTTTTTTCGGACTCAATTTAGAATACAAAATGTAATTAAAGTATTATTATTTAAGAATAATTAAGGAGTAAAATTAATTTTAATGTTGAAAAAATAATGTAGAATATATTCTTCTAAAATTTATAATGGAATATTAAACAATATTAATATTAATGGTATAACTAAAAAGATACGTAATGGAAGTAAATAATTACTATATTATTATAGGGAAATGAGATTTGGTGTAATGCACCGCTTTTAACATAATAATTAAGAAATTATAATTTAATTAGATTTCTCGTATTTTTTTTATTTTCTTTATACTTTTATTATCTTATTATAATTCATTAGTTTAATATTGATTAAAAAATTACATAATAATTAGAACTAATATAATATAATATAATATATAATTATGAAATTTGGGCCGTTCCTGGGGCTCGGCAATTTCTTTGCTCAGGTTCGATTCTACTGAGTGGTTTTTCTCGACCTAAAAATCACTCATATTTTATGTAAGAAAATGAAAAACACGTTTTTCTGGTTGGACTCGGTTCGGTCTTTCTCCCCTGTCGGATAGTGATGTCAATATATCATGGATTTGTAGTCCAGTCTAGTCCTGAAACTTTACTGTTTTTTCAAAATGGCCAGCAAGATCATTTTCTCTCCAATCCCGGCCTCATTCTTTTCCCACCAGCAAGAAAGACTGTACTATAGGATACTTTTAGATGGAAAGGAGTGGGGAGGAGAGTGAGCCTGTATAAAAAAAAATTTAGGACCTATTGCAAAGAATTTTCTAATTTTACAGATAGTTTTTTCTATAAGGCCAGTAATAAATTTGTTGATTTACAGATAGTTAATATTTCCTTTTTAGGAAAATTCCATTCACCACTATTGAAATATATATGCTTTGGTGAAGTGAATTTCTGTCATTAGAAGTTCAAAAAAATAATGGAGCAATATTCCAAATATCAATAAAGATAAATTTATCCTCGAGTTAGATTAGTCAATTGAATGAATAAATTTTTTTATAATATAACTTTTTTCACAATATTTAAATTTAAATAATAATTAAAAAATATATCAAATTATTCTAATTAACTTATATTTGTGATAAATTTAACAAACTTGCATAGTCTAATTCTTGACTATCCTGTTCTCGTAAGCCAGATTTGATATTAATGATATATTCTATAAGGATCCCCGGGAAACAATTATAGAAATCAAAACGACGGTTCCTATTATTTTTTCACTATTTACCATAATTTTTAAAATTAGACTAGGTTGATCGGTTCGACCGGTTCAACTAAGAACCGGCCACTTATTCGATTTGGTTTTTATAAAAAACTAAATTGCACTTTCAATGAGGTCAACTCCGGTTGAACTGACCGGTGAACTCAGTTGAACCGGTGAAAAAACTGGTTGAGTTAAAATTAAAAAACTATTATAATTTACCTATTTTATCTTACTATACTTATAATATATTTTATGTTAAATTTTTGTCTAATATAATGATTATATTAATTATTTTTATTATAAATCATATTTAAATTATGATATTATGTAAAATTATTATTAATATTATTTAGTTAATATATGGTTTAACTTATTGAATCCTCGGTCCGATCTATAAATTTATACCTACATTGATTTTCAGTCCGGTTTGATTTTAAAAATTATGTTATTTAACCATGAGAGAAATAATAAATTTCTCCAATAAAGAATGGTTTTTTTTAAATAAGCACCTCGAGCACGATTTCACCACTTGCTTATCATGGATCTAAAGTTCTCCTTACATTAATCTTTTGAATTTATATGACTTAAAGTTAAGAT
Source organism: Sonneratia caseolaris (assembly GCA_900006705.1). Taxonomy (NCBI): domain Eukaryota; kingdom Viridiplantae; phylum Streptophyta; class Magnoliopsida; order Myrtales; family Lythraceae; genus Sonneratia; species Sonneratia caseolaris. Next base: position 350,763 of record CXYZ01023140.1, read on the forward strand.
ATACTTAGATGATTGTCGGCCAACCACGTCGATCAACCATCTTAACTGAGTACTTCACTTGTAATTTAAATTTCTTAGCGCCAAGCACCATAATAAAGCTTGACTGTCTACCGGAGAATTTAGCGCTTCACTAAATTTTCATATGGTATCAATTATCAAGTTAATGAGAATGGGTGCATTTTTTTGATTAATCTGGTATAACTAACTTTGAAGAAAAATAGATTAAGAAAACTCTTATAAGTGCATTTTAGGAAGAATATTATATCAACGGACATCAAATATATATATATATAAGTAAAAATTGTATGAAAATTTATGATATTTTTCTTTTTTTTTTCTTGAAATATAAGTGATCTTTAATATTTATTTTTTTAACAAAATATCAAACAGTGTATTTTTTAAATTAATTATTGACTTGGCACATCCATGTGCCTCGCACCTTTAACTCGTGGCATTTTAGGATGAGTGCTATGTGGGAAAAATATAATGAATTATTACTGTTTTATCTATTAACGAAAATTAACACTATTAGTGTCTATGCTATTTAGTGAATAAACTTATATATAAATAGTCGAATATTGAATATCAGGTATATTTTGGAGAATTTAAAAAAATGTGATGATTTTTTAAGTAATTTTCCCAATATATAATACCTTACTATGTAATATAGGAGATCTCATAAATGTTATAAATATTATTATGTTATAAAATATCTATATCTTCATAAGTTCTAGATTTGCTTGTTAAGTAAGTTGGCGGCTGGGAGGGGCATATCGTTTACGAGACGATTGATCAGCTCAACACCTAATCTGTTATTTTCTGGACGCTTCCCATCCAACAGAAAGAGCCGCTCCAGAGCTAGATTGCAATCTCAGGCTCAATATCTCTGCATGAGGGATTTGATCCAGCCTTACTAAGTGTCCCAAGCCATATAATTTATATTAAAATAATTTATTTCAGAGTACTGTCATTGAATTGGACTTAGATATGGCAATTCGGGCAGGCACGGAGTTTTTTGGGTCATGTGCCGCGCCGACATGACCCATAATCTCGGATGGCCTGAAAATATTTGACCGGACACAAATATTTATCGCATTGGGTGGTTTATGCCATCACAAATCACACAAATAATTAATCTTTAAAAATAAATCTTAATAATTTATATTTCAAAATATAATTTTTTATAATATAATTAATTAATTAATTTAAATTTTATATTAATTTAAATATAAAATATTAAAATAAAATCATATGTATATTTATTTTTTTGATAAATTTTTATTGCAATATTTATTTTTATATTTTTGAACTTGAAGGATTTCTCAAATCCACACTTATAAACCAATCATATTGTTTCACACACACACATACATATATATATATATATATATATTATTTCATCAAATCTAAAGTGCATCAATATACTTTCTATTGTCGATGTTATTTATTTGTGCTTCATACGGTCATATGCTAGTATTATTATATGGGAGATCACTTCCTGTTTGTCTTACTCTCACATTCCGAATATGCCATTTAAGTTTATATATTTAATTTTTAATAACCATTCAATTAAAAAAAAGAGAGGATAAGATGATAAATCCATAAATTCCTGTAACTACCCATTCACCGCCATTTTTCTCTCCATTTTCATTTCTAATTCTATTATTCGGTCATTTTTCTTTCTCTGTTTTTTTCTTTAATCATTGTTTGATCAATTATAAGTTAATTATTCCTATTTTATTAACTAAGAATTCGTATGTAGCACAGGCCAAGTGTCTAGTACTTATATATTCTTGTGTAAGCTTTTCATCTTCCTTATATTCTTTTCCTTCCACATTTCTATATCTATTAGATATCGGTATCAAAAAATTAATAGTAAAATTTAAATTATATAATATGTTATTTGATAAATTAATTGATTATAGATATATATATATATCTTTGGACTCTCTACGGATAATTTTGATGTCCTTTTTCAAATTACAAAACTACCATCCATTCCATTCCAATTTAATTTATAATTAGTTAAAATCGTTTTTTTTGTCATTTTAATTTATTAGTTTTTCTTTCCGCTTCTCGGCTACACCCACACATCCTATATTTTCTCCGCTGCATGATTGCCCTCATCCGTAAATCTTCGTCCTCCTCTTCCACAATTTCGCTACTAATCTTCCTTCTACAACTTCGCATCTCCGTCACTTCCGTGGAAATGCCTGTCCCCCCCGCCCCCCCGATTTATAAAATTGTCCCTAATTATTCCTGTCAAAACAGTGGCACCGCACAGAAAATATTTATAATAAAAAATTATGAAAAAA
>CXYZ01023140.1:353499-392756 GCA_900006705.1 Sonneratia caseolaris
ATAATTTTAATATGATTTATAATAAAAATTATTAATATAACTATTATATTAGATAAAAGTTAAATATAAATATAAATTTAGTAAAATAAAATAAATGTATTATAATATATTTTTATTTTTTAATTTTAAATTAGCTGATTTTCTTATATGTACAATTGGGTTCACTGGTCCGATTGGGAACCAAGTAGTTCAATAGGAGTTGATCTTATTTAAAGTGTAATTAGATTTTTTTTTTCTATGAACCTAACCGGATGACTAGCTAGTTCTCGGTCAAACTGGTCAGTTCGGTTCGGTTTTTAAAACTATGATTATATTAAATAAAAATTATTTTAAATTATTTTTGTTTGATTGGAAAGTATCGAAATGGTACGGACTAAGAATAGAAATCATGCCATATTGATATGACCTAAAATCTTTATGCTGGTTCAAATTCACATGTATATCCCTCTTAAGGGATTATGCTGGTTCAAATTCACATGTATATCCCTCTTAATGGATTGATGAATTTCATTATTTGAATTCAGTAATTTTACGTGTATCAATATATCCAGTGTTATCATTCATGCTTAAATGCTGCTTACTGTGCGTCGCACGAGTCATATGCATTAATTCGGAGAACATCAAAATTAGGAAAAATAACAGCGGAGGAGAGGGAAAAAAGTGGGAAGTTTTGCTGCGGAGGAAAGGAGCAATTCTAAAACATGACACTAGCCATTACAGAAGCAGCTGCCCCCTCAAGCATAACGGAATTTAGGGCTGAGCTCCGAGGAGTGGAGGCCGGTCCGTCGCTCTTTCGGCCGATCTACGGTGCCGGAATTGCAGTAAATGCGGTAGATCCATGCGTCGCATTCGGCATTCTGCGTCGGTGAAAGCTCAGCAATTCGAAGGCGTCAATTTCTACGTGATCCTGGATCGTAATTACGCTCAACTGCTCCCTCCAGCGGGCGAAGGAGCTCTCTCTCTCGTTAACTCGCTGTTATGCGTGAAAACCTGCTTTTGAATTCGAGTTCGGTGAGTCCAGTTCTGAGTTCGTGATCCTGTGGTGGGTTTTGCTCTGCTAATGAGCACCAATTGGAGTTCTAGCCTGCTGCGAAGCTGAAATTCTGGTCGAATTAGAGCTCAATTGAGTGGGATAGCTTAGCTTGTGATCCCGGTCTAGCCAAGTCTCAGGTTTCTAATTTTGCTAGGGACATCGGTTTTGGCTGTTATAGTTGCACATCTGGTGCATTTCTCTGGTAAGAGTTAGCGGAGCTCATTTCTAAGGGAGTATTGTAAGGTTGATGTTATACCTTACTCTAAAGCTCTGGTTGCCATGAGTTCAGCCAAGAGGCCGTGGAACTAATTATCAGGCTGGCTCTGCTACTGATTTTGGCTGATTTCAAGGGAGTGGTTGATGATTAGATTAATGTATGGCAAAACTAGCCTTTCTGGGCCTCTAGATGGGCTAATGTGATTCAATGTGGGTGCTTCTTGATGGTTCCTGGGACATCGAGTTTCTTGGGGACGTTGTAGGAATAATTTTTCTGGCGGTTGAAATCCACCTCCAGCAATGCCACCTTCTCCAGCTTCAAGACGATCTCCTTGCAGACAGATGGGACTGGAAAATCACAAACAAGACCGTAGCCGCGAAGGTGGGCTGCTTACCCAGGAGATGGATGGCGATCTTGCTCTGTTTAACGAACTCCAAGCCTGTGAGAGAGAGAACTTCTTGCTCCAATCATCTGATGAGTTTGAAGACATATTCTGTAAGCTTATCTATTCTTACTTAGACTTTAGTAAATGTGCTCTAGAGATATAAAGTTAGGTTATTATTGTTCATTTTTTCTGACAATGCCTTTGGATTCTTTTCCACAGCAACGAAGCTGAGAAATTTTGCAGATTATAGGATTGGAATATCCATTCCATCTCAAGGGGAGAGCAGCGATCTTCTCAATGCAGAAGGGGAGAAAAATGATTATGAGTGGTGGGTCTCAGCTTAAAGTATATACTTTCTTTTTTATGTGTTCCCTGCTAATGTAAAATGAAAAATTTCCTGGCTCCTAGTAGATAGTAGAGAGTAATTCTGCTTGTGTTCTAGTTAGTCCTTTCCCATATGTGGTATCAGGCAAAAGATGAATGCCTTTTTTTTTTCCTTTTGCTGAATTGCATAAAATGAATGTGTAATTTTGCTAAATCAGTACATTTTTGTCTGAGCTTAATGTCAGAGATCTGAAAATTGATAAGCCTATATTGTTTGGTCCTAATTACATGTCCGTACTATTGATTGAAAGGTTGACGACTCCTCCAGAGACCCCACTTTTTCCATCATTGGATGATGAACCTGAACCAGCTAATATAACATCCAGAGGCAGGACTCGGAGCCAGCCTATTGCTATATTGAGATCATCTACAGTAAGTCATCCTATCAAATTTTCTTGCATGTAAGATGACGTGCCCATTTTCTGAAAAGTCTACCATTCCTAGAAGATGTTTACACTGTTTCATCATGTTAGATGCCTTATCTCAGTGTTAATCAATATGCAGATGGAGGGAAGTCGCCGAAGCAGCAGAGGCAGTGCTAGTCCAAGCCGCTCGAGCCCATCTCCTCGGTCTGGTAACAGTATGGGCCAATCACGCGTAAAGCCATCTTCAGCACCTTATACCAGTGCAATTTCTAGCACCCGAAGTGCTACTTCATCTAGGAGAGCATCTCCTCCTCCGAGCAAATCATCTAACCCAGGTCCAAGGTCTTGCAGTCCAGCTCCTCGAAGGATGAGCACTGGGTCAAGCGCTTTGGCAGGGACAACAGGAATAAGAGGGGTGTCTCCTCAAAAGGTTAGAAGAGGGAAATCTGCTTCACCAAAAATAAAGTCATGGCAGGCCAATATTCCTGGGTTCTCTTGTGATGTACCACCCAATCTCTGCACTTCCTTGGCTGATCGACCATCATCATATGTGAGGGGATCCTTGCCTGCTTCCAGAAATGGTCAGTATTCTTCCTCCAGAGTTAGTAGACAGTCCATGTCCCCCACTGCCACCAGAAGTGTCACTTCATCTTATAGCCGTGACCAAGACTGGGTAAGCTCTCATGGCCAAGGTTCCATAGCATTGTCTGGTGATGATGACATCGATTCTCTTCAATCGGTTGCTGCGAGAAGTGTTGAACAATCAACTCTAAGAAAAATCAGCATGCATTCTAATACCAATAGATCTTTGGCCTCCTCCAGAAGATCGCCAAAGATCTCAGCTTCTGCCCCGAAGAGATCATTCGATCCATTTTTGCGACAAATGGTATCTCAATAACTTCCTATTCATAGTTGACTGGATCTTTGTAGCTTAGCGTCTTTCATTTCATTGCAATTTCTTCAGAATCTGTTGATTCATGTAAAATATCTTAGGAATGTTTTTTCTTAGTTGGATTCTGTGAAAGTATTGAGTTTGTTAAAGCATTCCAGTTGTTGCTCCTACTTTTTTCCTTACTTAAAATTTGCAACATGAACTGCCTTTACTGTACCGGTGAACTGTTCACCAGTGAGGTTATGATATGATGAATGTTTGCATCACCAGGTGCTTTACATAATTTGTATTTGAGTACTGGGATGGCCTAACATCGCTAAGATGGTGACTTTGCTTGAAGATATCAAAAGAAAGTTTTTCAACTGGGATTTTGTGCATGCTGTAATGTTTTATGAATATTAAAATCTACTCTATGATGCTGGCCTTGGAAATCTCTTAGTAGTCATGCAAGTCAAATTTAGGCATAAATAGGTTTGTGAAAAGTGATTCAATGAGTTGTTCAGATAGTTTATGCTTGTATATTGCATATATATGGGTTTGCGCTTCACTCCTTTGAATCTTTTTGATATTATCAAATTATCACCATCCTGATATATGCTTCACCCTTGGACTATATAAATTTATCTCATATGATGACTAAATTGTTTCTCATTATGCAATTCCTTTACACAGGATAACCGAAAGGCTCCTGAAAATATGTTTCGGCCACTACTATCCAGTGTACCAAGTACCACCTTCTATGTTGGGAAAGCAAGATCTGTTCATTTCAATACATCGCTGAACTCTTCTGTCACTACTAGCAGCAACACGAGTTCTGATCGAGGAATGAGTGCCTTACCAGACACTGAAGGCAATTACTACTGCCAGGATGATATAGTTGGGGAATCTGGGAAGGTTCTCTGTCCTGATATTCAAGAAGAAGTCTTTGCATTTGATGAGGCAGACAAAGAAGAGTTTGGAAGTGAACTATATAGTGATGTTGATGGAGTCAACACGACTGAGGGTTATCCTATTAACTCTGATGATATAGAAGTTAGTACCTCTCAGGAGCCTGCTCAAGTCAATGATGGTTTTTCTGAAGTTCTGAATCTTGGAAGTACGATGCTATGCTCTCTATGCAGTTCCAATTATGATGCCACAGATCTCATGGAAACGGAAATAAAACTCTGCAAAGAATGCAGAATGAAGGAAAATTTTCCTGATGCCATTACCCCTGAGACATCAACAGTTGCTGCCAATGAACCTACACTTATGACCATTACTGCACCAGAAGAATGTGAAGACAAGGGATCTTTAGCAATAGTTGTCTCTGGATCCCATTTAGTTGCAGAGACAGATGAGATAAATGATAGTAGCACTCATTTATTGGATGACTCTCCTTCAGTGTCCCGTGTGCAAATGGAAGAGGATAATGTTGCTAATGGTGCAGGTGAACAATCAACATGTGGATTAGGCGCATCTGTGAGAGGAACTAGCAGTCAAGAGTTGGAGCACTCATCTAACCATCTCAATACTAATGTTTCTGAAGCAGAAGGAACCGGCATTTCTTTACTGTTGGAAAGATCGAGCTGTACAAAAGGGCTTGTTGTCCAAGGCAGGGCATTGACTGCCTCGTCTGTTTTTCCTGATGATGATCTGTCCTACGTGAGAGAGACTTCCAATGGTATGAGAAGCTCAATTGGGCGTTGGAGCTTCTCTTCTTCATCTTCCATCAATATGAGCTCATCTAGAGAGATGGAGACTTGGATGCAGCGGCAGTTCAGTGGCAGGAAATCTGACACTGAGAATTACAGATGCGAGGTGCAATCTCGAAGTCTTGGATCTTCTTTCTGTGGAACATCGAGCTGTTCTTCTCAGTCAGCAGTGTTGGTAACAACCACTTCTGAAGTGAATCTTGAAGGCTCTGTTGGGGATACAAATAGCACCTTCAATGCAGAAACAGCTGCAGCTTCTGTAGAGCAGCAGCCTGGTTTAGAACTTGTGTTGGCGGAAATTGCATATTTGGCTGCTGCAGTTCTCAAGGAAGAAACTTCTGAACATGCTGAAAGTGGAAGGCAAGTAGATGCTTCCGTCTTGCGGTTGTCCAGTTGTAACAGTGATGCTGGGCCAGAAGATGATTCTATGGCATGTGATAACATGCAAGAGGCTTCAAAATCAGAGAACTGGCAAGACTTGCGAGAAAATATGAGCAATGAGGCTGATATAAAAGCATCTAGTGCCATGCAAAATGACTTGTCAGGTTCCTCTGTCACCATCTTAAATGTGATGTCTGCTTCTACTGATGGTTCTTTAGTTTCAGCATCAGAGGTTGAAGTTCATGATTGTCATCAGTTTATAACTGGATCTGAGGTTATTGATATCTCACCTGACCCAGACGCTCACATGGATGGATTCAAAGAAACTGCTGATCCTATTTCCTCTGATCCTATTGTTGAAATATTAGGTCAGTCTTCCATTATCCCTCTTTTTTTTAACCTGAAACATTCTCTGTGGTCCCTTGTCCTATGACGTGTCTTTCCTCACAAAGAGTGACTTGAAGATATTTGAATCTGGAGCCATTGAATTTCTTTTGGTGATGGTAGAGGTTAGGGGGAGACAGAGAGATAAAAATATCACACTCAAAGTTTGGCTCGGTTGAGCATCTATACTGCTGGAGTAATAAATAAAAATTCACTTTACCAACGAACTTAAAGCCTTGTAATGATCGGCAGCAGTCTCTCCAAAATCTTGTGTCAGTGCTCATGCATTTTCCTTGCATTGTTGATCAATGGCATTTCATCTTTTCATTCGCAAAGGCAATGGTTATTCAAAAATCTCAGGGAGAATCAGATTACATTTTTGTTTCTAAATCTATGTCCAGAATGCGGCAGGGCATCTATATCATACGTTTTATACCATTTTTTTATTCATTAACAAGCCAGTTATGCCCCTATATGACAACTACAAAAGGGGTTTGGGTGAGAGACTATACAAAAGGGGTTTCCCTACCGTTTCCTCAATACTAACTTACCCTTGGTCTTCTTGTGCTTTCTATAGTTTTGGAGTTCCTAGAAAACCTTGTTAATCATTGGTTGCTCTCTATTTGCCCCCCTCTTATGGGTTCTTTTTCTTTGTACTTTGCAGGGGAATCGACAGTGACAGTGGGGAGTCATGGTTGTAGCAGGACAAGAAGTTTGACCCTTGAGGAAGCAACCGACACGATCCTTTTCTGCAACTCGATTGTTCACGATCTTGCCTACAGTGCTGCAACCATTGCAATGGGAAAAGAGAAAGAGCAAGAGGCCTCCGAGGCATTGGAAGGCTTTTGGCCCACCGTCACAATTGTGAGCAAATCCACTTCTGACAGGAAAGATCCTGGAAGTGGCGGGATCATCAGTAGGCGTGGCCTCAAGCTCCATTCTAAAGCTCCTCCTCGGCAGAGGCGGATTGATACTGATAAAAGGTCCCCCTCAAGCAAGCTCAAGAATGATGAGAACATCGACGAGCCCTTAACACGTAACGGTGGGCTACTGCGAAAGACCGACAGTGTCAATCCCCCAAAGCTAGAGTCCAAGTGCAATTGCACTGTAATGTGAATGAAGGTCAGTCGTCCCCTATAATAATCTGTACTTGATTCTTTCTTGCTTGTCCTGTATATCGGGGAAGGGCCGTGTTAGATTATTGTTTGGTTTTCAGTTCGTTCGGTGGTTAGTTGGCAATGGAGCTCGTGCATTTATCTGTTTTCCGGGCATAATTTTTAAAGCTCTGTCGTCGTCAGTAGGCTGCGACGATACTATACTTCGTGGTCGTGCTGTAGAACTTTAGGATCCACTCTCTCATATTCATTATTCTTCTTGTTGATATGTATGTCTCTGTTTCAGGTAGAGTTGTCTCTTATTTTTCTTTTTTTTGATATTGGTGGTAATACTGATGCTGGAGAGACTTCAATCGTGGATCTGATTTATTGCATATTATCAACGGATTTGAGGATGAGCTGTTAATTCTTTTGGTGATTTTCATTTTTCCCCGACAGAAAAAATCAATCAAAACATATAAAAAGAGAGAGTTTTGATAAACAATTCTTACACCCTAACCCTACACACCATCGGGCGGGACCCATCGGAGTATATATTAATTCTTCAGACTGATTTAAAAATTTAAATTTGATGAAATTATCTTTTAGCCGGAATTTAATTCTTTCTTTTTTTTCGTGTAAATATTATCCCCGCGGTGGCAATTTGGCGGGAAACGAAACATAAATTAATAAAAAAAATCAGTCCGCAATTTTTCTCCTCTGCTCTCAGTTCATCTCCTCCCTTCTCCACTCTCTCATGGATTCTGACTCCGATTCCGGCGGCTCTCACGTCTCTGCCACTCCTCCTCGGGACTCCAATCCCCCGCCACAGCCACAGCCACAGCCACCGCCACCACCACCTCCACCGGTATCGCCTCCGCCACCAAGACCAACGATTCTCGCCTCCTCCAAATCCAAACTCAGAGTGAGAGCCTCCTCCTCAAGGCCCAAAGCTGCCGCCCAAAAACCCTCATTGACCAAACCTCCTCCTCCTCCTCCTCCTGCTCTACCACCGCCCGCCATCTCCCGGCTATCCACTTCTTCCTTCCGAATCCGTCGTCCGTCTCACGATGCCGAACCGATGGCATCCCTCGACTCAGCTCCAGTCCTTCCAGCTGGACACTTCTCTAAGCTCTCACCCTCTTTCTCAAAGATCCGACGGTCTTCACTCGAATTTGACACCGACACGGACTCGATTCGCCCAAATAGCTCAGTCTCGGAAGCAAAGGATGATTTCCTCGAGAGAGTTTCTGTAGCTTCTTCCTCACTTGATAGTAACTCTACTTCAGATTTGAGGAAACAGATGAATTTGATCAGAGCTAATGTCGCAGTGGAGCCAGTGAATCTGAAGAAGGGCGGGAAAAATGAAGGCAACTTCGTTAGGCTCAACTTGAACAAGAGGAAGTTTCTGAGCAAATGTGGGAAGAGGAAGTACAGCTATAAGACCTCCGGATATCGTAGGTTTTCTAGAAGAACCAAACGGAAATTGAACTCTCCTGGTGAAGCCAAGATTGAAGGCACTTGTGAAGAAGATGGTCTGATCGTGGAAATCATGGGGCAGAAGCAGAAGCCGCAGAAGAGTGAGAGAGCTGACTTGGAAGTAAAAGAGGCTCTTTCTGCAGCAAGAAATGAGGCCTCAGAAGAGAATTTGGAGAAATTGTTGAAGTTGGTTTATGGTTACAACTCTTTTCGGGATGGGCAGTTGGAGGCTATCAGATCTGTCATTGATGGGCAATCGGTATTGCTTGTGTTGCCAACTGGTGCAGGAAAGTCATTGTGTTACCAAATTCCTGCCATGATTTTGCCTGGGATCACCCTGGTGGTCAGTCCCTTGGTGGCTTTGATGATCGATCAGCTGAAACAATTGCCTCCTGTGATCCGCGGTGGCCTTCTCTGTAGCAGTCAGGTGAGCGGTCATTACATTTGGATATAGCAAGTTGGAAGTCAAGTGACGTTTTTCCTGTCTCTTTTAGTCCCTGCAGGAGACATCTGAGACAATGAGGCTGCTTCAAGAAGGTGCCATAAAGGTGATTAGTTTGAAACTGATCTCACTAAGGTTGCAATTTAAATCCTACAAAGTGGGCAATTTGGAAGTATCTGTTCTAGAAAGTTTAGGTTTTATGGTGTAATTTTATTGGTCCTCTGATGCATGATCAATCTTCAGAGATTCTTAGACCTCTTAGTTGCCATCCAGGTGCTTTTCATCTCACCTGAGAGGCTCCTGAATGAGGATTTCCTGTCAGTGTTTTCCACGGGGCTTCAAGTCTCACTTGTAGTCGTTGATGAAGCTCATTGTGTATCTGAATGGTTGCTATCTCCTTCCTTATATCCAAAATGTGCTCTGTCCAACTTAAATGTGTAGTCTTATACTGTTCCAAATCTTCAAACAGGTCACACAATTTTAGGCCTTCATTCACGAGGCTGAGGGCCTCTCTGCTTTGTGCAAGGCTTCGAGTCTGTTGTATTCTTGCTATGACTGCAACTGCTACAAGGACGACTCTCTGTTCTGTTATGTCTGCCTTAGAAATCCCTACAACCAACCTCATCCACAAGGCCCAAGTAAGGGACAATCTGCTGTTATCAGTATCCTTGAGTCAAAACAAGTAAGTTTTCCTTTGTTGTTCTCTTCTTTTCTCTCTAGACATGCCTTGCCTCTTTTCCCTTCTCAATTGCTTACCATGTCTGATTTACTGATTGTGCTCACCCCTTGCAGGATGAAAGATCTGCTTATGCTATTGAAGTCTTCACCTTTTAAGGAAATCCAGAGTATCATTGTGTACTGCAAATTTCAGGTATTCTATAAGCGTTAGTTTTGCATCCTTAATCTCTTAAGCGAGGATTAATATGCTTCATCTCTGCAGTCTGAAACAGATTTCGTGAGCAGATACTTATGTGACAACAATATTTCAGCAAAGGTTTTGTGTGTCTCCCCTAAAAAATTTCCTCAGTTTCTCATACCATCCTTCATTCAGCTAGATGATGTGATCTTTTCACTTTTTATCCATTTAGAGTTACCACAGCAGCATCCCTGCAAAGGATCGAAGCCGTACACAAGATTTATTCTGTTCCAACAAGATCAGAGTGGTAAGGAAATTCTTCTCTAATTCATCTTCACTGCCAACTTCATCAACTAAGTCATAGTTTTTCCATATTCTCTTTATCATATTCTATGTTCAGATTAGTATATGCTGCAGAAAACTGCTTGACTAATTGACTTGCTTCTTTTATGAAGGTTGTAGCAACTGTAGCATTTGGTATGGGACTTGACAAGCATGACGTTGGTGCTGTAAGAAGAAAATCGGAACCTACTTTTCATGCAGTTTCTATTTCCATTTGGTTAACGTACTTGGAACTGTTGCTGAGTTAGACTCTTCATAAAAGAATGGTTGTGCATCTGCAAGAACGAGCTTACTCCTAAAATCCTTCCTCAGTTCTTAGACCTTAAATATGTTTCCCTACAAAAATATTTTCCGCCACTGCATCTGTTTGAATAAATGATCCAATGCAAATGAAGATAGCAGAGATTTCTGATTGTGTTTCCTGATTTATTCTATGAGGCTCAAGGTTTAATTTTAAGTTTTTTTATTTTATTTTAGCCAGCATATTCCTCAGAGCTGCAATTTTTGCAGTGCATAATTATGGGTCTATAGAGTTGATATATTGACACTAACATTCCAGGTCCACTGTTTCAGGTAATTCATTACAGCATGCCAAACAGCTTGGAGGAGTTTGTTCAGGTAGTTATCTTGTACTTGCTTGCTCAAAATTCTTTGTGGTGGAGCTTGCATATAAGCAAAATCTTCAATTTGTAGGAAATTGGACGAGCTGGACGTGATGGGAGAGTATCCTATTGCCATCTTTTATATGATGATGCTACATACTTCAAGCTTCGTAGTCTCATGCACAGGTGATAAATTGTTGTGAACTCTTGCTTCTATTTGCTAGCAAGTGTAAAGTTTGTCAAATTTTGTGTTAATTGGGTGATAATCTGACATTGGCTGAAATCTCTATATCCTCAGTGATGGAGTAGATGAATATGCCGTGAGCAAGTTCCTCTCCCAAGTTTTCAACAATGAATCACATGGGAAAATTTGTTCTGTAGTAAAGGAATCAGCATCTTGCAAGTATGATCTGAAAGAAGAGGTATTTATCTTTCCTGTGTTGTTTTTGTCACAGAATATTTTATTGGAGATCTACTATCTGATGAAACTTAGGATCTATGCTCAGATATCTCAGCTATTTAGGTTGTCGTTTGTCTTGCAATGTTGCTATATTTATTTGTTTTAGTAGGCTTAGTTGATGGTTTATAGAAATGGAGACTAATCTGTGGATGAATCATAGAAGGGAAATATTAGTCATGTGATTTAAGCATGGGAATAATGCCTGAAAGGTATATCTCATCATGTTGACCTCTGGCTATTCATAGTGCCCTCTTATTCTCAAAAATTATGGAAACATATTTGTGGAGAACCTCCTCATTTTGTTCATTCTTTTAGGATCTGATGCCTTGTACTGAACGTATATCCACTTGGCAGGTGATACTCACACTTCTTACTTACCTGGAATTGGGTGAAGTCCAGTACCTGCGTTTGCTCCCGCAACTAAATATCACTTGCACTATGAACTTCCATCAGGTTTGTTTTACACTAGTAGACTCTTACCAGCTTGCTTTCATTTTAAGGGCTTCGAAGGGGCTCACACTAGCTAGTGTTTTTGAGCTCCTTTTAGATTGTTGAGCTGCAACTAATGAGTTGATGTAGATAAGATTTCTCAATACTCAAATTATTCTTGGAGTATTGTAAATGAACGATTGGCACTCAGGTGCTTCTATTTGAGGTTTCCACTTATAGAACCATTTATTCTTTTGTATTGCTTCAGAGTTAACATAACCTATGTGGGAAATGTATACGGGGATAATTCTCTTTCTACCTGTTTGGATTCTGATTTTCTTGTATTCATCTGCTGATGTTCCAAACATGATATGGATGATGTGATAATTCTCTGTGCAGACTCCACCAGCGTTGCTAGCTGACAAAGACATTGTTGTTGCAGCGATTCTAAGGAAGTGAGTAAAGTTCAAATTGTGATTGATCCTTCTTTTTGGCCTCAAATTCTGATAGATGAGCTTGTTGATTATATTTCAAGTTTTCTTGTGGTTGACAAGTTAGGTTCTCCATGGTGATCTTAGGTCTGAAACTAAGCAAGGGCAACATGTGTTCAACATACCTACAGTAGCGAACAGCATTAATATAACAGCTGCAGAATTATCCAGTTGGTTACAGCACCTAAAGGTTTGTAATTTCTTAGTTTTCAAAATTTTTTAGTGAGACATGATGAAATGTTCTGTCATGAGACACCAAATTCTTCTAAGTTACTGTGTTAAAGCATCCTCACTGTTAAAAATTTAGTAGTTTTCTTGCTCTAAATTACCATTAAATTTAATTGGAGAACACACATGCTACTCTATCAACTCTTATCCAGTCTAGTACATATTTAGAACTTATTAAACACAATTCTGGTGATGGCGAATTCATGGAACTTATAATATAATTAATATTGGATCACATTTTAAATGGTAGTGACCAATCAATTGGGGAGTGTCTAATGCCTGATTGACTTTTGTTTAAAAATAACCCAATGCTATATATGTTTATTGTGGACTCAATGGTGTTTTATCTTTAAATAATTATGTGTCAAATTCATTTCTTTTTTCCCTCCTAAATGAGGCTGATTTACGTTGAAATGGAGCTGGTTCTGCTGTGTCCACTGGGATGTGAATGTCTGGGAGGTGAAGTGTATTTATGCGCATTGCCAGGTTCCTTTATAAAAGCAATCATAGATCTGGGAGGCGACTTTCTCCTGTATTTCTTGCATTATAAGTTTGTAGAGATCGGAAAAATGAGGATACAGATATACTGACTGCATTCGAAGTGTATATAATTGCAAATTGAATCAATAATCTCCAGCTATATAATTAGCCTCTTCTTATTCTGAAATATGATGCTTATGGCAGCTCATCTTGGCTGGTAACTTTTCTCTTATCTATTATATTGTTCTTTGGTGGCTTCTAGCTTAAAGGGGAAATTACATATGACACAAAGGATATGGCTTATTGTTATACGGTTGTTAAAGTTCCTGAAGACATTAGCTTGCTCACCTCACATATCACAAAATGGTTGTCAGAGGTTGAAAGTTGCAAGGTGAGTCAACTCTACTGTCTGTTTATCCATTCAAATCCTTTAGCCACTGGAATTGTTCTTTGCGATAAAATTATTGACATAATCCTCCTCAATAATTACTAATCCGAGAGAAACATGATGTTAGTACGAACCTCTACGGGCCTCAGATTGCCCTGTTCTGGATATTTCTTTCAACTGATTGGGGATTCATCAAAATATTATATGGTGGATATTTCCAATTTGAGAAGAATAAGGACATGTAGATGCATAAAATGAAAATTTAGGAAATTTCAGACTGGATTTCTTGAATGCAACTCAGACATGATATCTACCTTTTCCCCCAAATTAGGTGGATAAGCTAGATGCCATGTATGATGCAGCAAGCTTTGCACTGAAGAAATGCCAGAAGGAGCTTGGTTGTGCTGGGTCCCAGCACACGGCATGTTTGCAGAAGAAAATCATGGATTACTTTAACGGTGAGGGCGCTTGCAATATATCAAACAAGATGAATCTGAGCAGGTAGCACAATTTCCATTTGCCACTCTGCCGTTGCCTTTTAATTGTCTCATTTTTCTGATTGAAACTACCATTTATACTTGCAGCCCTTTCTTGAGAGCAGATATAAAGGTGAGTCCTACGATGTGATTTTAGATTTCATTTGAAAAAGACAATGAGGTTTTATTGTGCATACTCTTTTGGTGTGACAGGTCTTTCTGCAGAGTAATTCACAAGCCAAGTTCACACCCCGTGCTATTGCAAGGATACTACATGGTATTGCAAGCCCAGCATACCCTTCCACCTTCTGGGCTAAATCCCATTTCTGGTAATTTACTTCTGTCTGTATTTCCTATAACTTTCGATCATATCACCTGAACTGAGAAGAAACTAAATTTACACCCGAGACATGAATAAAGATTTGCATATATTATTTTGGCACTCTGCTAGTTTGCAACGAATGTATTTGCCAATTTCAATATACTAATCAGTGTTTCTCATTATATAGAGGGGCTGTGGGCACCAGAAAGTAATGCTTTGATGGTTTCCTGGGTGAATCAGATGAGACGAGTAATTTTTGTTTTGGAATGTCAGGGGAAGATATTCGCAAGTTGACTTCCAAGTAGTAATGGAAGCAGCAAAGGTGGAACTGATGAATTCCTTGGGGAAGGAGGCCACCATAAGCTGATCTAAATGGAGACCACAGGGAGCACGAGAATGACCATAGACCTCGCGCCCCCAATCTAATGTAAGAAAATAATGGGGACCATCATACGTTGCACTCTTTGCATCTCTTCATTTGAGTCGATTTTTTTCTTCAGGGGCTCTTGCAGATGCTTCAATTCTTGAGCAGGGACGTGCATGGGTCAGAGAGAATACAGCACTCCAAGCGCTTGAAGCACTTCTTGCCGAATGATTGCAGCCACAGGAAAGGTAATGAATAGGTCAGCTTCTTGATTGTCAGTTTGTGTGTGACTGCTAACTCTGGCTATAATGTAAAAAGAAAAAGTAAGTCTTATGGCGTTTTGGAATGGAATAGCAACCTAATTAGACCGACTAAAGGACGGTAGGGGTTCCCCTGTCCTTTTCTGTTGAAGGGTGTCCCGAGTAAGACGACAGTGAGGCGGGGCCCTTCGCTTAGGGGGAAAACGTGGCAACATGTGATTGGTTTGAGCATGTTCATATTCTTCTCTCTAGCCCCGGACGGAGTGTGGTCCGTTAATTATCGTTGGACCGCAGAGAATAGTAAAATTGTGGAAAATATGGCATTATTATCATAAAGTTTATTATTATAGCCAAAATGATTGCAGAATTAGATGTTATCTATTAGTTTTCATATTTTACACATTTTACCAACCGGAAGATCTTAGAATTCATACGATCTCATATAGCAGTCAGTCCCACAAATATCTATTATGTGAATTGGTCCTAATGTAAATAAAGAGGCTGTGAGCAGCCTCATGCGATTGTTTGATATTAAACTAGTAATAAATAGTACGATAAGTTTAAGATTTGAGGGTTAGTATTTAAATAGTAGTAGTGAATTTTGAATAGGATAATATATTATTTAATTGATTAGTTTATTATATGATATTTGATATTATTAATATTAAAAAAAATCTCTAATAAAAAAAAGGTTGAGGGTTTTTTTTCTTATTTTTTTTTGGGAATATATCCTGAGTGAACGGATTTTCTCTAATATAAGAAAAAAAATATGAAAAGATTGCTGTAGAGACTACGTCGGCCCCAGAGAGGAGCCCCGTTTTACTCCCAAATGCGTGAGTATCCACAGCTGCATCGGCCCATTTGCAGCCACGTGGTGCCGCTCTGACTTCAGAAATTATCAATTTGTTGGGCCCCACACTCTTCTCTAACCGAGTGGCCGATCAGCCAATCATACATCCTCCACGTGTCGCAGTGAATGGTAGGCAGAGTTTTTTTTTGTTTTTTAAATTTATTATTATTTTTAACTACACTTAATATACATCGAATTCGAAGGTAGGTGTGATGAACTGGATCTCTAGAGTTAAAAGGGAAGTGTAGCTCGGGGATTTGGTGCGTCGCATCTTCTTTTAACCGACTTAAATAGGTTTTCAGTTGGGTTGCTATCAATAAAATTTATTGTACATTTTATTATTTTTAAAAATTTCCTCCATTCTTTATCTTCAAGCTCACTTCATTTCTCATTTTGAATTAAAAAAAAGGGGGACAATCTAACGGACAAAACAATGACTGTGAGGGGTCCACTACTGTCTCCTAAATACGCCATTCCTATCCACCGTCGAATGGAGAGGAATGCCCGTGAATCGTGACTAGGTGACAACTGATTCTCATCTGGTATGGAAGTAATCGATGCTCTCATCTGCATGGTGCTATGTTTCGTCATGTACAGGAGACCCGATGTGAAGGGCTATCCGAACGATACTAATAAATAATCCATATTATCGGCTATACTGATAAATATTATTATAGTACGTATATGTGATGGACTACTTACTGGGTATACACACACACACACACACATATATATATCGTACGTGATCAGTGGTATCATGCTAGCTTAAGCATGAATTTGGGGGCCCGGGCGAAGCTGCAAATGGACCGGATCTTTGGATCGTAATACAGATTCCTCACAAGAGATTAGTACCCTTCGCGGTGAAAAAATAATGTGGATCTTGGTGAGGAGAAGGGATTCTCAATTAACAATTAACATGGATGATGGAGCCACGTCAACTTTTGACCGTTGTCTGTCTCATGCGCGGATGGAACCAAGCAGTAAACTATCTAAGGCTGCAGACTTGGCTTCACGATGAATCTAAGTGCCCTGGGTTAAAGTTCACTACCTCCCATGTATCTACGTGCAGTAACAGCCTTAAAGATCCTGTAAACTCATTAATTTAAATTTGAATCTTTAAATTTTTTTTTATTTGTAATAAATATACTTCAGCAGGATATTTTATTAATTTGTTACATGTTACTTTTATTGGATATGGCAGTCATAATATATTTATTATGTAGTTACTGCAACCCGGGTTGTGTCCTCTGTCAAAGGCGCTTCAATCAACCATACAAGTTTGTCCATTAATTCTTTACTATTTTAGTGGATCTCAACTTCATCAGCTTAATCAAAGTTCACAAACTCAGTGGGGCTCTGCTGCTGCTGCTGCTGCTGCTACTGCTGCTGCTGCTGCAAACCCACCCCACCCAAAAGATATATGGTGCTTCTTCAATTCATTACAAGGTATTATTCTTTGCTATATGGTTCACTCTCGAGCCCTCTCTCTCAAGAAAAACATCTGCCATTTCTGCAGGAAGCTTTTAGCCTTTTCTGCATTTAGAAGAGGAAGAAGAAGAAGAAGATCTTGTGATGGATCTTTTGATGGTTTCCGGGGTACTTGAGTGAAAGGAACGAAACAAATGACAAACAATGATGTTTTGTTGTTTTTTTTTCTTGCATCAGCCAGAGTGTTTCTATCTTCTTGATTTTCTTTCTGCCTTTTTGTGTGGATAATTCGAGATGGGATAACGCATACATAGATATTTCTCTTGTGGATAAATCTGGAGAACTGTCCCCTATTGCACCGCTAGGGACGTCAGATATCATCTGAAGTTTGTCAGTGAGGGTATCGATATTTCTGCTTTCTTTTTGGTGATATTTTCAGTTGACTACACGCAGACCGTTTACTAAATTTACGAGCTTAAGTGAAGAAAAAGGATTACTTCTTTAGATTCTTTTGTTGGCTGTGTCCAGTTTCACATTCGTGTCATCCCTCTGACGAAATGTCATCAAGTTCGCCCTCTGAAACTCTAATTCTAGCGTCTTTGATGTTCGGGTTTCTTTCTTCTCAGATCTGTTTCTTGGATTTGGTGGTTCTTTTGAGGGAAAGATGAGATCTATTGAGGAAAAGAACCGCTACGGCAATGGACCATGTCAAGAGATTCCCGGAAACGGTGCAATGAGTACTTTCGAGTTCCACCGAGGGAGCGGAACG
Source organism: Sonneratia caseolaris (assembly GCA_900006705.1). Taxonomy (NCBI): domain Eukaryota; kingdom Viridiplantae; phylum Streptophyta; class Magnoliopsida; order Myrtales; family Lythraceae; genus Sonneratia; species Sonneratia caseolaris. Next base: position 370,995 of record CXYZ01023140.1, read on the forward strand.
AACCGCTCTTCCCATCAACGGACAGCCCTGGGAAAGCCCACTCCGTCAAAGTGGGACGATGCACAGAAATGGCTCATCGGGCTATCGAGAACTGGAGACTCGAAGTATGGTGGCCAATCCAAGACCAAGCCGAGGAACTCGAATGCTGATGACCTGAGGCTCATTGCCCCGGTTCCTCAGAGGGAGCAGGGCTGCTCGAGCGGGGAGGAGGAGGAAGAAGAATATGGGACCCAAAATGAAGTAAAGACGAAGGAGGTGGAGTGCGATGACGAGTCAATTTGGAGGATCAACAAGGCCTCAAACTCTCCCAGCCCCGCAGCCTCTTCTGCCATCCGGTCGATCTGCTTGAGGGACATGGGCACGGAGATGACCCCAATTGCAAGCCAAGAGCCCTCAAGGACTGGGACCCCTATTAGAGCTTCTACTCCCGTGGGTCGGAGCCCTATAAATTCGGGATCTTCCACCCCTGCTCGGTGCAATGAGAACCATCAACATCAAATGCCGGTGGAAGGTAGAGGGCAATCCGTTACTAATAGTTCAGGTGGTTGCGTAAACAGCAGTTCGAATCAGGCGAGGAAGCTGAATCCACTCGAGACCCGTGCAATGGCCTGGGATGAGGCCGAGCGTGCCAAGTACTTGGCAAGGTATCATCAGGCTTTCATATATAAATGACTCGTGTAAAAGGTTTTGGTTTTGAAAAACTGAACTGATTGATGCATGGAAGTAAGAAATCAATCAGGCAAAAATGTTAAACTGTAGATATCCAGTCGTCCTCCGTTAAAGGGTTGCAATTAAATCGTCTGGCTTATATCTGAATATGCTTCTATCTTCTTGTCCTCGAAGCATGTCCTCCAGCCGAAGTGGGCACCGATCTTCAAAGTTTAGATCGGGAGCTTAGCTATGAGTAGACTGGCCATGTTATATGGACGAAAAAACCCATGGAGATTAATTTCCAAGTAGTTTGATTTTATATATATATATATATATATATATTTTTGGGCATCATATTTGGTCATCAAATGGCTCAGGAAAGTAAATTCCTTGGGATTTTCGTCTAAAATCTGCTTGGGTGGTCCAGGTACAAGCGCGAGGAGGTGAAGATACAAGCATGGGAAAATCACGAGAAGAGGAAGGCTGAGATGCAGATGAAGAAGATGGAGGTAATTCATTTCACTGCTATTCTCTGGACTGCTTTTTATCGTCACTCACAATGAAAAGCAGAACGCTTTTTGTGCTTATTTCCTCATTTCCGACCAATGGCTCCCGTATTCTTGCAGGTGAAGGCAGAGAGAATGAAGGCTCGGGCACAGGAGAAACTGGCGAACAAGCTCGCGGCGACTCGGAGAGCAGCCGAGGAGAAGCAGGCGAACGCAAAGGCTAAGTTGGATGAGAAAGCTCTGAGAACTTCTGAGAGGGCAGAGTACATAAGGAGGACCGGCCACCTGCCCTCTTCGTTGTCCTTCAAGTTGCCTTCCCTTTGCTGGTAGCTGCAGTGTGATTGTGATGTATTCTGGTTTCTCCCGTAATATGTAAAATCTTTTGAATTGAAAATCCTACTCCTGCTCGGATTTTTCTCTGTCGTTTCGTCATAGACTGACTGACTATGCCGGGTGCGTAAGGGATTAATAATAATTGTTCATGATGTCGCGTTAAGATGCATTCCTTGCCTTACAAACATGGAGCCAGTTGTATGTTGCAAGTGAGAATCAGAAAATTGGAAAAGGAAATTTTTTTTTTTGGGGATCCAGACCGATCTGAAAAGACAGAATAGCTGGACCGGACCTACATGATACTAAGGTCCCGAGAAACCTGGACCTATAAAATAGCATCCCGGGTCTTCTCCCTAGAAAAAGATTCCGATGATCTGCTCCTGTCGAGTTCTCATCTACATTTACCTTCGAGTATTTCTTGCCCTCTCTAGTAGTTCCTGTTTGGCTTCTGTTTGGAGCTTCATCATCTATCCTCTCTCTCCCTCTCTGGGTGTGGATATTTGGTGAACATTAGTATATATATAGATGAGGTTCACGCCAAACAATCATCACTAAAGACGATTATCAAGAATCTTGGTATGACTAATTCACATTGGGCCGAGTTGCTGGGCATATCAAAGCCGGGGCCTCTCTTTGCTTCTGTCTGCAATGAAAATTGGTCCTGTCCTTACAACTTCCTCATCCCGGTGGGACGGTCTAGTTCTCCTTCAGGACAACAGTGTATAGGCAGAGATTTTGCTGCAATTTCCCTCTTCATTTTCTTTTGTTTCTTCTGTTTCCCTTGGCTCCGCTTTACCTTTTTTCCTCCCTTTTTTTGGGTTTTTTTTTTTGCTGGGGTGGGGCTGTTATGTGCCCAAGTAACCTTAGTATGGATTGAAGGAGCCTCAAGGAGGAGTGAAGTAAATCAAATTTCTATTTGGATGATTTTGCACTCGGCTCTCAAGTTTGAATGTACAGCCGAAATGGTAAGTGAGAGGAAAAAGGAGTCCCAACTCTGTTGGGCGCAAGAGGCATGATGAGTCACACGGCAAAAATTCCACCTAGTCTGTTGATAAAATGCACATTCAGCATTCAGGGATCTGAGGGAGAGGGAACTAACCCGAGGCAAAAACTCAATCTGGCCCGTATGATACATTCAGTCCCCCCCTTCAGCAGCGCATGTCTTTGACTGGTAGAGGAACAAGCCGGTGTTGTCAGCTGAGTGTTCACTGGGACATTTGATGAAAGATTGCCATAGCAGCAGGTGAAGGAAAAAGGTCACGACGAGGAGACAACAACAGTCTTCCCGAGCACGAAAGTGACCAGAGAAAGTTCGATGAAGAAGATTGTATTGATGAGAGCCCTATCCACTGTCCATCCAAATATAGTGATCCCCCCAGGATTCGTCTGTAAATAAGATACTGCAGCGCAACAAAAAGAAAAAGGAAAAAACTACAAAATCAAAAGATTGAGATCTGAAAACAGTCTCATTGACATAACAATCAGAAAGGTTTCAGTCTCTGTTCTGCATGATTAGACTTAGTCTTCCCAACACAGTGTTTATCATTCAAACAGATTGTTTCTCAATCAATTTCTACTCTATAAACATTAAGGAAACCTTCACTGGAGCCGTGATTGGCCAAGAAAAAACTGATCGAGTTCCAGAAAGTGCTGAAGGCAAAAAGAAAAGCAACCTACCAACCCAGGGACTATGGATGAATTCCAACTTCCTTGCAATTTGCAGGTTTTTGGACAAAGTCATTTTACAATAAGCATTTAAGTATTTCAAAAGAAAGAAAGTCCAATGGGAAGAATACCCTGATAATACGTTATAGAACCAGAGGAAGTTCAGTTCTGTACCAAAAGCTTGCCGCTTGTGATATGTGGACATGTAGGAAGCAAGTTGTGCACTGGTAGGGATTGCAACATATTCGAATGATTCCAGATCACTTTCTGAGTAATCTATATGGAGCGAACTTAAGGTATATGGTGGCTCTGAGTTTCCCACGTTGCTTGAAGTTCTCGGTGCTGATCCTTCTGAAGATGAGGAACCGCATGTCATTAACGCATGCCACCTGCTTGCAAGTGCGGCGATCCCCTGTGCCCTGTGTGAGATCTTTGTAGCTGCATGCAAGCAGAGAATTATCCCGACTACTTGCACAATGGTGGAAACCTGAAAAGGTTGAAACATAAAGGTGAGGCAGGCAATGCAGCCTTAGTGGTAATATATCACAATTCATAGAGAAATAGTGATTACAAGGCTTCCTTGGTTCTGGAAAACGGGAAGAAATTCTCCAGATTCCCACTCTTTGCAATGACTTGCAAAGTACAATAAAGCGTATCTTTTTCCATATATTATTTGTTTTCAACATGAGAAACAAGAAAAACTGAAATGTTTTTGGAACTCACTAGGGCACCAAGAGCTGGACTGCGATTTTCAGAAGACGAGTTTCTCAATTAAAGGATGGAATCTTGTCCTTGTTTTCTGAAGAGCTTGAAATTGAAGGAAGAGTGTGAACTTAGGTGCACTTCTTATGTGAGAAAATGGAAAGAAAGAACTCTTCTCCAACAACTAAAACATCTAAAGCCTAAAGTAACATAAATTAGGACACGGCAATATACGAGACAGAAGTAGTCCATGAATCCTAGGACAGACTATGATACTGGAAAGTAGGCCACACACTTACTGCAAAATCGCCACCATTTATGAGGGTGATGATCCCACTGTAGCCTGTTGTTTGGAACAGAGTAACAAACTGACTTGCAGTCACAATGAAGAACTGCAGGAGAAGAAAGATCCTGAACCTGTGGCTTATCTTGGACAGGTAATGTCGAAGCCGAATGTGCTCTTCTATGAAAAGCATCACATCATTCCCCCTCTCCAAGAGCTTCCCATAATCATCAAAGTGTATCACTTGCAGGTTGCACACCAAATGAAACAGAATACTGGCTGAGAGGAAGACCATGCTGAGATAAGTCCATGAGATAATCAGCGCCAGCAAAATATAGATAGATAGCCACCATGACACCCGCTGGATGTATACAGCCCGCACAATCTCCCTGACGGTCTTGAGGAGGAACCATGGCAGGGACCAGATTACCAGCAAGCGGACAGAGCTCTGCCACATTTTCAGAGATGAAGCAAATCGATTTAGGACTCATCAAAGAGCGAATGGGGACAATGGGTCCTGAAGAGGGCATTTTCATGCTCTTCAGCATCTTTTCGAAAGGTATAACTAAATATGCCATTAAGATTCCTAGAGATACAAGAAGACCATACAATAAGATAGACTAACCTAATCACTAACTCATCAAACCAAACAAGTCGGCAAATGATCGATAGAGCCTAGAAAACTCATAGCCGGAATCATCAAAGGCGCAACTTCACTGTTCCCACCGGGTCAAGTATAGGCTCTATTTCATGAGTTGCCTGCTCGCTAACCATACTGTGAATACATCAAACAGCAAATTAAAGACTGCTACAGTCCGAACAAATTGCCGTCAAAATTTTGCAAAGTAAATTTAAATAGAAACTGAAAAAGGATCCAAAATCTCTCCTTTAGAATAAGAGGAGCCACATGTGAAGTGTCCAGAAATCAGATCTTTCATTTTTATCGACAGAGGGAAAAAAATCCTGACCTTAATCTGCTTAATGTACTCATCCCGGTACCGGGACATCTGTCCGTTGTATCGATCGACGAAGAGGAACTTCCTAATCCCATACTTCCTCAGATTATGCGACAGGCAGAACAGAGAGACCGCCGCAAGACTCGCCTGCGAGGCCAGGATGTCGAGCTCGAAGTTCTTCATCTGATATTTCTCGCAACCGGAGCAGTCCGACAGCTCGAGGACGATCGCCGGGAGGACAACCCCAACCAGGACAAAGGCGGTCCAGCTCAGAACGACGCTTAGAACCGTCGACTGCTTGAAGCCGAGGAACGACAGGAACGTCTCGAGCTTCTGCAGGGTCTGGTCGAGCTGAGTGTCTCCGACATCTAGGCTCTGGTCTCGTCCTTGCTGCTGCTGTTGGTGGTCGTGGTCATTCTGGGCGCCAGCAAGGAGAGGAGATTGTACGGATGACGGTTCTGCGGCAGCTGGAGCTGCGTGAGGATCCGCCATTGATGAAGGGGTCCGAGCCCCGGTTTAGCTTACTCGTGGAGGTGCAGTGGGAGAGTGGAATAGACCCAGTTGGGACCTTTGCTGTTTTACTCTCGCTTGCTTAAGGATTCTTCGGCCGCGTGTGTCAACTTTGACTGGTCTTTAGCAACAGGTAGGCCCTAGTCCTGCCATCTTTCCTGCTCTGCAAATCTTCTGCAGGATGGATAATCAGCAGCCGGATCGGGAAGAGACGATAAGCAAACGCATGAACCCCACTTTTCCCCTTATATTTTCCTCGTTCGAGGAAGTGATTGAGTAGGCAGATCGCCAACTTTGAGCCTACGAGGATCCCCCTGATTAATGATTCTTTGCTGTCTACATAAATCTAGAAAGGGTGTCAATCGGAGAAGATGATGAGATGACAGGAACCGAACAATACCGAGGACCACGATACTACCGGATACATTTCCTAATGCACCTGTTATGCAGAATGAAATGGTTCATCATTTCATAATTTTTTTTGGTTTAAATTTTGTACGAATTTTGAAGAGTGGGGCTCTTTAAATTTTTAAATATATGCTCCATGTAAGGAGCCCAGAAGCTTTTTCATGGAGGACTTCGGTAATTAAACAAAGGAAAGAGGTCAGGCATCTGAAGGACTGAGGGAAGATTGAGACACAGACAAGCTCAAACACACGCCAAGCTTTCGGTAGTGTCGGATTTCCAATGCAATCTATGCTCGCGTAATCTAAAAGAGATTGCACCCGTTCATCATTAAGTTTATTGGAAAATCCCCCCCCTCTCTCTCTCTTTTGTCGGGTTTATCCGATTGTGTTCGCCTGCCCCTTCTGTTATTGTTCACTAAAATTGGAATCACGGGTCCTAAAACTTGACAAAGGTGGAAGTCCGAGATCGATTGCTTCTTTATATATATATATATATAGATAAAAGGGTTAATCTATCAAAATTTCAATGCAGTTTAATCGGTTAGTTGGGACTTTTAAGATATTGGACCACAAATTTATAATGCTTTCTTCTTTTTGTAATTTCACTTTATGGGTTGGTTGGATGACCCGCTAGTTGAGCTTGACTTGGGTCAGCCGAGGCTCGGACACCGGAGGTGGTGGAATAGTCGGGATGGCTGCCCGGGGCTCCTGGAAGAAGAGCTGCAAGAAGCCAAGGTTGGGCTTGGTTGTTCAGAATGTCCCCCACGATACCTGATTCGACATAAATATGAAGAGAGGAGAATATGGGAGGTGCAAAAAGTATAAGTATGAGCAGTGAGCGTAGAATATGATTTATCTAAACTTAAAAAAAAGATATTTATAGAAAAGATTTGTTATGAATTTAATATAATCTGATATGATTAGTATGAGAAATTTAATTATGTGTAAGATAATGTAACTTGTTCCACTTACATAATCCTAAGAGATAAGATATCTCTAGTAGTATAAAAGGGTACGAATTGTATGGCCTTAGAGCCATGGCCGACAATTTCAGGTGACAACAAAATCATGGTAAACAATTGGTATTAGAAAGTAAGGATGTGAGCACGTTGAAAAAAAAGACAGATGGTGAAATAAACGGTATTATCATAATATTAAATTTTCTATATTTGACATCCATTAATGAGATTTTATATTTAAGTGTCGTCGAAAAAATTGCAACCTACTCAATATTGGATTGTTATTCTATCGTTATAATCCAATTGTAAACTCATCGTATCGGCATGGTGGGTGGTTCAGCGTACATGGAGGAGGGCTCAAGAGCAAGCGAGTGCCATTTCTTGCCCCTCCGTTTGATCATTCGATTGTCGTGACACGAACACGTCGGAGACGATCGGATGATACTTCACAAGAAGCCACAGCGGGGCAAGCTCGTGCTCAGCTTCCTTCTGCTGACCGTCCCATTTGGCCGTTTGCCCGGAAACAAAAATAGAGTCTGCTGCAAAAGGATCAGAGGATAATGAAGGCAGATTGATTGATTTATCTGATTCAAAATCTCTCTTTTTTCAGTTTAAAAAAATTGGATTGGATTTGAGACTTACATGAATAGGTAAGGCATCTGAAATGTGTTTTATTTTAATGTTTAAAGTAATTTTCTTTGATTTAGTTCTGCCATTTTTTATTATTATTCCTCTTATTGAGAATTATGATACTTAATTGGCAATTCTGGTGGTCCCCTCCTTCGATCTCCTCACTTTACTTCGTACTGAAAAGGTCGCCAGAGGAATCCCACCTAGAATTCCTACTGTGAGCTATAAGCCAACATGGGCTAGCCGTTTCAACGTCTCATCCTGTGACTCTAAACCGTCTGACAGGCTGGCGCCTCACATGGCGGGAGAGAAACCTAGCGGCACTTCCTCTATCGACCCCCGCAGCGGATTCTGCTCCGAATCCCTCGTCCACCACAGCCTCCGCGCTCCAGTTCCACTCCCTCCCTTGGCCACTGACATCTCCGTTGCCGGCTACGTCTTCTCTCTCCTCGCCGCCTCTCCTCCGCCTCATGCTAATGCCGCCCTCGTCGACGCCTCCACCTCCCGCCGCATTCTCTACCCCGAGCTCATCCGCCGTGTCGAATCCCTTGCCTCCTCCCTTCGCTCTCGCTTCCGCCTCTCCAGAGGCGATTGCGCTCTCATCGTCTCGCCAAACTCCCTCCACGTCCCGATTCTCAACCTCGCTCTCTTCTCCATCGGCGTTATTGTCTCTCCAATCAATCCAGCCAGCACGAATCTGGAGATTCTCCACTACTTGCAGCTGTCCAAGCCAGTCATCGCGTTCGTAACCTCGGGAGCCGCGCACAAGATCCCTCCGCTCCCTCACGGAACGATCATCCTCGATTCGGCCGAGTTCGAATCGCTGATGACAACTCAATCTAGGGAGATGGATCGAGTTGAGGTGCTGCAATCGGACACGGCGGCGATCCTCTACTCGTCGGGGACAACTGGAAGGGTCAAAGGCGTGGAGCTTACTCACCGGAACTTAATATACACGGCGGTGTTAGATAAAGCCATCCGTGCGCCTAGGAAGTCCCCGGCGGTGACGCTGTGCGCCGTTCCGTACTTCCACGTATACGGGTTCGGGGTGTTCGTGAGGGTACTGGGTACGGGAGAGCCGCTCGTTTGCATGGGAAGCTTTGATTTGGGAGTAGTGGGGAGAGCGATCCAGGAGTTTAAAGTCAGCCACGTGGCATTGGCGCCGCCGGCTGTGGTGGCGATGGTGAAGGCCCGCGGCGGCTTGATTAATGGTTGTGATTTAAAGTCGCTCGAGGTGGTAGGCTGCGGTGGCGCCGCGCTGCGGAGGGCTGTCGTGGACGGCTTCATCGACCGGTTCCGGCACGTGCAGCTGGCACAGGTTAGTATGTCCTTTTCTGCGACAAAACTTTAGTTCATGAAAGATGCAGCCCGCTGAAACTAGTCCCTCAAATATTTATTTTGAACAAATTGATCCCTGAAGTTTATTTGTTCATCCATCATCGTATTATTATTATTATCTTCTCAGAAACCTCTTGATGAAAAAAAGGCTAACATGACCGTTACCTTCGCAGATGAATGAGATTATTTTGGTAGATGTTGTTTGACGGGTTGATAAAAGTTATTGCATCATTTTAAAAACATGATATCATTGATGCATAATATATATATATATATATATATATATATAAAACACTTTTGGTGTTCGTAGATCGAGTTCACAACACACATGATTATCTCAAATCACCTACAAATTTTTTGCAAGGATCACTTAAATTCAAAGCAGACAAACTCCAACTTTTCAAGTATATGCCATCCCTATAGTTGTCTTCGGATTTAACCATTCATATTCAGGCGGTCCATCCTGCACCGTATGTCACCAAGGCAACGATTAGCAGCTTGAACGATGTTGAGAGCTGAAAATTTTTCTATGGGCCAAAGCCGGTTCTGACTGGAAATATGAGATCTTTAGTGGAAACTTGCCATCAGAGGTCCGTGAAAATTACAATTACGAGGAATTATGAACGAACATTTTCCAAGTCAATGTAATTATCGATTTTTGCATTGTGAGTATGTTGATGATAGGGCAAGTGTCATTAACATTACTGGTGATCGATATTTGATATGAAGGCGTATGGGCTGACCGAGACAACAGGAAGGATTTTTGCGACGGTGGGTCCTCTTGAATCCAAAGTGCTGGGAGCGACAGGGCGGCTCCTCCCCAATTGTGAAGCAAAGATTGTCGACCCCACAACCGGTGTTGCTTTGCCACCATTAAGGTCGGGGGAACTCTGGGTCAGAGGGCCCTCCATCATGAAGGGTAAATAGAGAGTGCAGAAAGTCTCCTCTGGCCATAAAATATAATCACGAGTTCTGCAATATTATATTGCCGCACTTTATATACCACGGCCTTTTTCTTTTTCTTTTTTCTTTTTGCGCAAAGTAGTGTACAGTCATCCTACGCACGAGAAACTGTTGATATTATGGTAGATTTGTTCCTTCTTTAATAAGTATGTTTATGGTTATTAGGTTGTTTTCCTAACCTTTCTTTCGTGATTCATTGTTTAGGTTACATTGGTGATGAAGAAGCCACAAGGGCCGTACTGGATTCGAAGGGATGGTTAAGAACCGGAGATCTCTGTTACATTGATGACGATGGGTTCCTCTTTTTTGTGGACAGAATAAAGGAGCTCATCAAATATAAAGGATACCAGGTATTCTCTGTTACCGGGCATTAAAAGTGAGAATCGATCAAAGTCTGTATGTTTTATGCACGTAGTCAACAGTAATATCCGAGTCAAGCTGGTGATCCGAATGTGTGTTATTCACATTCTAGGTGGCCCCTGCAGAGCTGGAGCATCTTCTCTACTCCCATCCTGACATTGCAGAAGCAGCCGTCGCTCCGTATGTGCGATTTGCATTTAATGCTGCGCAAATTCCTGCAAGACTAGAACAGATGATTCTTGAAGTGAAAAAATTTAGGTTAATGTAATTTGTAGAAATGCCGAATGTCAGTGGTTGTTTCAACTCACATTATCGAGAATATCACATGGGCAGGTATCCTGACGATGAAGCTGGTCAAATTCCGGTGGCTTTTGTAGTTAGACGACCCGGAAGCAACATTGATTCGTCGCAGATCAAGACCTTTGTCGCTGAAATGGTAAGTCTCTCTGTTTTTCATCTCGGTATTGGTTGGTTTTCTCGCATTGATTCTCCTCCAACTTTGTATCTTCAACGGAAGAGCTGGCCATCGTAGGTTGCTCCGTACAAGAAAATAAGGCGAATATTTTTCCTGGAGACATTACCTAGGAACGCCCAAGGCAAGGTGCTGAGAAATGAGTTGACCAGGCGTGCACTGTTGACTGCCACCTCTAACTCTAAGCTCTGACCAAGTTCACGCATTCACGGCGTTGACAACTAACTTTTTATAGAGGTGTGACATTGAGAATTGAACTGTATGTTCCTCTGTTATTGCAATTCCGGTATCTCCCAGATCCGTATCAGTCATTGACCTGGTAGAGTTATATAGGCTCGATCAGGGGATCAGTAGTAGGTCAGGTCCTACCGGCTTTGAAATTAGGGGCTCGGAGGAGAAGGGGGCCGGATATTTAAGCCAATGGCTACAGAATAAGCATACCAATGGTTGGATCTCAACAAGAGCCGGTCTCTGATTTAGCCGCCTCTTGAATCTGCTCGACGGAACCATATTGGCTGCTGGCTGGGGGTCGGGCCACAGTCAACCAGTTCAAGTGACCCAAGGCTACTCATTTTCTGAAAATGCGATGATTGGTCGTGAGGGAGTGGCGCATGCTATCATAGCAAGATTTTCAGAAAATGGTAATGAGAGAGAGAGCATCGAGAGCGCGTGAGTATTCATCCACCGGGGCAGACGAAGACTGCTCCATTCCGTGGGTCCAACTAAAACCAATCCCTTCACATCGTGGCATCGCGTGCTTCTAAAGGTCACTTTCGGCCTTCTCACCAGAGCAACCCTGCAGCTCCAGGCAATAATCTTTCCCAACCCAAAGAGGAGAAAATCGTTCTTACGTTGTCGCTTTCCTATGTATTCTTTGTCCATAATTGCAGTGCAGCAACGTTAGAAGGACAACAGGGAAGATACTTCCACATCAATGGAAAGCAAATCGGAATGAAAGCAACTCGATGCTTATGCTGATAAAAGCTGCCTTTGCTCAGGAGAAGGTTCGACTGTTGTATGATGTAAAGGAAAGTAGTATACACAGCACATGATACTTACTTATCATGCTCTGGTTCGGGATGACAGTGTCATAGCTCCCAGGAGGACTTTATCGTCTGAGGCTTGTGGATGCATCATTTTCATCGACGTCAGAGAGGCTTATTAACTGATTTCTGCGCAGTGCAGGTTAGGGTTTTGCATTCCATGAAGGGAAGAGTGTGGTAGCTTACGCATGCTCAGAAAAGGTAGTAGTTCCGGGACAGGGGAACTGTATCTGCTGCATCACAGCTAAGAACCTCCCCATCTGCAGTGACCGTGTAGGTCTCAGGATCGACCGTGATGCAAGGAAGGGCATCATTCAGCTTCATGTCCAGTTTTGTGAGACCCCGAACGTTCCCCACTGCTTCCACTCTCTTCTTCAGTCCATACTGGGCTTTCACATCAGCACGGAGGGCTTCCTGCTTGGAGGAGCAGACAAGGACAGATTTTTACATAACTATCATGATAAAAAAAAAAAGACAAATAAAGATGAGGGACACAGACTTGCCTTGCTCACAAAAGCAATAGAATTGGCGCTTCCAGCTTTGCCAAAGGCTCCAAACATGGGCCTCATTAACACCTGAGATAAGAAGTTTGCATTGAATTTAAAGAGAGGGAAGAGGACACCAAAGCAAATGCCTCTTAACTTGATCCTTATAATGTCAAAGACCCGGTTCAATAAGTCTAAGCAAATATATTTATAAGAATAAGAGAGGATTACTGGCTCGGGAGTGGGGATGCTTGCATTTGGATCACCCATATTTGCCCATGCAATGGTGCCACCTTTTATCACCATTTCTGGCTTTGCCCCAAAGAATGAAGGTTTCCATAAAACCAAATCAGCCAACTTCCCCACCTGCAATGACAGAAATACAACCCTCGGAGTTTTATATTCAAGAGCAATTCTTTCAGCTAACAGTTTCTCTATGGTTTCAGCATTTTCTACTCCAATCTGGAAGCAGCTATCTATTAAGAAAAACAAGCATTACCTCAACCGAACCAACCAAATGAGAGATGCCATTAGCTATTGCTGGATTTATGGTGAACTTAGCAATGTATCTTTTAATACGGAGATTATCATTTTCTGATCCACTTGGCTCAATGGACCCCCTCTGTGATTTCATCTTGTGAGCAGTTTGCCAAGTTCGACTAATAACCTAATAAGAAGGAAGTCAACAGCTAAAGGTTAGGGTACAGAAATCTCTTAATTCCACTGCAGCTTCAAATCCAATGTTGTCATTTGGTGAGAAATTATTACTGTTACAAGATAAAGTATTAAAATGTGCAACAGACCTCTCCGACACGACCCATAGCCTGTGAATCTGATGATATCATGCTTATTGCTCCCATATCATGCAAAATATCTTCAGCAGCAATTGTTTCAGCTCTTATTCTTGATTCAGCAAAGGCTACATCTTCAGGAATGTCCTTATCAAGATGATGGCAAACCATCTGCATAAACCAATACCATATGTATGCCTGTCAGAAGTCTCTAATGAGATTATATTCACTCAAATTTTTTCTCAAAATCCAAGAAATACCAGCATATCAAGGTGTTCATCAATTGTGTTTAAAGTATATGGCCTAGTTGGATTTGTAGATGATGGCAGGACATTCTTCACACCGCAGACTTTGATTATATCAGGGGCATGACCCCCTCCTGCACCTTCACTGCCAGGGTAGAGTCAATGGATCTGATAAATCCAATCATTTCAATGATCATAGATAGTGCCCTCTGAAACAATAACTAATCAACATACCTGTGATATGTATGGATAGTTCTTCCTTTAAATGAGGCAATGGTATGTTCTACAAATCCAGATTCATTCAATGTGTCCGTGTGGATATTAACCTGTTGTGTTCAATTACGTACAAAAAAAAAGCAATTAAATGCTCAATAAATGTCCAAGAAGCTATAGAACCTCACATATAATGATAATCACCTGTATATCATACTCTTCTGCAGCAGTCAAACAATTATCAATGGCTGCTGGAGTTGTTCCCCAGTCCTCATGGAGTTTCAGTCCCATCGCCCCAGCCCTGATTATTTCATGCAGCTCCTCAGGTTTCGAAGTGTTACCCTAACATATAAATTAGCGATTGGTAACTACAAAACATGCTTACACAAAAATTAGAATTACTTAGTTAAAAAATTAGATTATGCAGAGAAAATCTTGGCATACCTTGCCTGTGAATCCAAAATTTAGGGGCAGGTCATCAGTTGATTGTAACATTAATTTCATCTGTGATGGTGCAGGTGTACAGGTTGTTGCACGAGTCCCATCAGCTGGTCCAGTTCCACCGCCAATTAGTGTTGTGACGCCTGAACACATCACCAAAGTTGCGAGAGAATTAATTGGAAGACACTGATTTATTTGTCTGGTCCAGAAATATATTATGTAAATGTGCACAAGATTGCTTCACAGACTTTGCAATCAAGAGTTTCAAGCCTTCACAACAGGTAGCCATAAGGTCATCCTCTTGTTATTAACGTTCTTCTTGTATTCCAAGCATCAGAACTAAAAAATTTTCTAGCCAAAGCATTATCATTTTGAAGAAATTCTAATATTTTTTGCCAAAAGAAATCTCACCACTTGATATTGCTTCATAAGCCAATTGAGGGCATATGAAATGAACATGACAATCTATTGCTCCTGCAGTAACAATCATTCCTTCTCCAGCAATAACCTCGGTATTAGCCTTTATGAGTTGTATGGCCAATAAAAAAACAGTGTAAGCATATTTATAAAGAGAAAAAAAATTAAAACAAGTAGGTGGCAGTCTTCCTAAACATTCTAGTATGTTCTTATAAGATCTTACCCCAACAACCATTTTAGGTGATACGTCATCCATGATATCTGGATTTCCAGCCTTCCCAAGGACAATAATAAGACCATCTTTGATTCCAATATCTGACTTGAAAATTCCAGTATAATCAATGATGACAGCATTAGTTATGACAGTATCAAGAGAATCTGAAGGTGCATGCCCACAAGCCTGGCCCATTCCATCTCTTATTACTTTTCCACCTCCAAAAACACATTCATCTCCATAGACGGCACAATCCCTTTCAATTTTGGCATATAAATTGGTATCACCAAGTAGTACTTTGTCACCAGTAGTCGGGCCATACATGTTAGCATATGCTTCCCGAGAAATAACTTTGGTGAAAGTAGAGGATACTTCAGTGACACCTTGCCTACAAAATCACTCCAAAATTAATTTGTTGCCAGCAATAAAGGGAATAATTACAAAAATGCTGCACCAGAATTTCAAAACCTTGCACTTGCTTCTTCTGGACTTTTGATTCCTCTCTGAGTTAAGGAATTCATGATTGCTGGCCATCTAGAAACATCAACAGGACCATCAGTGAAGCCATTTCCTCCCCTTATCACCCTTTTACCACCGATCTTCACAAGTACAACACTTTTAGTTTCTCCAGGCTGCAATGAAACAAATTTTCATTTTAAGTGTCTAAGTAGGCATTGACTTTTTCACCCCTAAAACTTAGCAGTTTGATATGATATTTCACATAGCACATCATATTAACTAGACATACCACATCCAAAAAGGTTTGAAAAGCATTACATTAGATTAGCTGACAGGAAAAAAGGTAGTTATTATGGAAAAGTACTAAATGCACCAAATTAGAGAAGTCAAAAGAAAAATAACCTCAAATCTTGTAGCTGTTCCAGCTGGAATATTAAGGCGCATACCATATGCTTTCATCCTATCAAAAACCAAGAATGGGTTCACCTCAATGAAGTGATAATGACTGCCCACCTGAATGATTAGACTATCAAGGTCAAAATCATCTCAACCATGTCACAAAGAAAAAGAGCAAACCATGGAATCAAATAATGTGTTTCAGAATACACCAATTATAACAATTCTCTAAGAAGTAGTTTTAAGTTTTTCTAAGGGATATCTCTAAACTTTCTCTATTTTTAATGATATAAAATTTCATCTACTTGAAGAAATCATGGGAAGAAAAAAGGGGGAGAAAAAGCCATTATAGACATTTCGAAAAGCTACAGTTACCTATTCAATCCAATCAATAACAATAGGCTATCATGGGTATCAGCTTTACCATTTTTAGGGAAAATATTTGCATGATCAATTGACTTCTGAGCTTGATAACATAAAATAGGAGTCTAACAATTGTAGGATATGACTGTTCACAGTTCAAAAGCTAAATGTGGACATCGGTATCTTGAGAAGAAAATGAGATAAGTGGCAAATATAAACACCTGGATTGGCCTGTCACCTGTATTGGTGACTTTGAGAATTACTGCACTTCGTCCAGGATTAATCACAATATTTCCACGACCAAAGATGATTTCACCTGGAATTATTTGGTCCTCTATTCCACAAAATTTGTCTAGTGATGGAACTGCAATGGAAAATTTTTAACATGTTACCGATTAAAAAGACAGGTAAAGGACTCAGTCACGGTCAGTGCCTTAAACAAGTGGATATCTTGCTGGAAATGTTTCTTCATACCAGGAAGAAAAGAACCATGTAAAGCTAGCTCAAGATTTCCATTTTCCAGAGCAATTGCATCATGAATGGTAATCAACTTAGTACCATCACGAAATGTCCCTTCTATCTGTGCCAAGGGTGTCAGGCTTAAGACACGCTGATGAAGCCAATATGTAATACTATTCTAATCTGGAAGATAAGCCTCAACTCAGAAAGCTAGTTTACTGATGAAAGTTAATCGTAACACCTGCACAGCATCCAAAAGATGTGGGACAGCTGGAAGAACCTGCCTCCTGTTAAAATTACATGATAGTAAAATTTAGCAACATCTGCAAATTACTTTGAAACAGAATAAATAACCAAATGCTAATTATGAAACCATGAATATGAAGAGTATATCCAAGAATAAAGGAAGGTACGTTCTTGCAATTTGCATCCATTACCACATTGGCAATAAAGAATATGCTCTACCTTCCTAGAAGTTGTTTCCCAGTATCCATCAACTCTGCTACTGTTTTCTCACCATCCCGGACAAATTCCAATATCTATAAGATAAACATACCAAATCAGTACAACTGCATGAATACTCTGAAGAAAGTCTTGGACCAATCCTTCTATCTCTTTCAGCAAAAATAATTTCCCCACCAAAAGAAATGAAATATAAGCTCGACTATATCACGCTGTGAGTTCAGGAATATCCACAACTTACAGCCAAAACTACAAAGGTAATTTTAGGGCACTATATGTAAAGCAATCAAATAATTACAAACCTGGGTAGCAATTAATGCTACAGCTTCAGTATAATTTAGCCTGAGGCCTCGAGCAAGACGCTTCTGCGCAAGGAATCCTGCATTGTGCAAGCTCAATTTCTCAAGCTCCCTTGGTGTTAGCTTCATGTTTGAGGCTCCTCTCTGTAAAGTCCACTCCATTCATAACAATCCAAATAAATAAGGAGAGGACAATTAGCAGATAATGAAGAGAATAAAACACATAAATGAAGTGACTAGAACACATGCCAAGATAACAGATACAGAGATCTAGAACGTAAAAACCCATGACAGGAAATGAAGGAAGACCGTAACTTGTATTTCATTTGTAGAAAAAATATATAAAAGAATTAGAAGGAAACAACCTTTTGTGAGGCTAAAGATGTGTCTAAGACGATGAAACACAGAGAGAGGGAACTGAGCCTTCTGGGGTATCAATATCTGTAAAGTCAGCGACTCAAAGGGTGGTACTAGCGCTCCTTCGCCTCTCGTGAATCTCAACTCAAAAGGGAATCTCTGCTGCCTCTCTCTCAGCAAAAGAAGATTGAATTGGATATACCGTTTTCTCACAGTATTATTATATTATAGAATCCTGCAAATTGCAACAAAAAAAAAAGAGTCTGAAGATGACACCACTGGGATCAACACCAAGCACGTTTTGCCATTGACATCGCACCACACCCTTGCGAAGCCAACGAACGCGTCCTCCTACTTGACAAGTATCGCCGTCTCAAGTAATCTGTCGCACAACATGACAAAAATGCGTGACTCTGCCAATAGTTAAATGACTAAATTAGTCGGCATAACAGACATACGCCCAATAAGATTCAAACAGCATGATCCTCCAAACAAGTCCTCCACTCAAGAGCTAAAATCCAACGAATCTTACTGGAGAATCGGCAATGAACGCGGGAGAGACAATCGGCAGCAAATCTGGACGAGAAGACAATTCTGGGTGCTCCCCCTTCACCTCAGCAACCGAATCCGAAATGCTTGAGAAAATCGATGAAAAATACCATCGCCAAGGTTGAGCTCAGCAGTGCGGCGGACAGAGAGCAGCTCGTCGAGCATGGAGCTCCGGGGAATTCAACATGCGGTAGCTGACGAGAGGCGGGTGAACAGAAACGCTGCTTGCGGGTGAGCTGCAGTGCAGTCCGTGGGCTGGGGAGGGAGAAGCACGTGACTTCCGCGTGCCAGGGGATGCAAGTTTCAATCCCATATCGGTAAGCTAAGAAGAGGGAACTCGTCCAGGAGGCTATAAAATTAGAGGCCCAAAATCCATTAAAACCCACGAAGCCATGTAGTGAGCACATAGCGAACTATTCTTTCGCCTTTTACTAAAGAATACCGTGTGATCGCTACTTATAGTGGCATGCGCCAATTTTTG
The DNA here is from genome assembly GCA_900006705.1 of Sonneratia caseolaris. Classification (NCBI taxonomy): domain Eukaryota; kingdom Viridiplantae; phylum Streptophyta; class Magnoliopsida; order Myrtales; family Lythraceae; genus Sonneratia; species Sonneratia caseolaris. The sequence goes on from CXYZ01023140.1 coordinate 389,404, forward strand.
GAGGGCCCTCCGCTTATGTTGGAGGCCCAACAAATCGTAGTCTAAAGGTTGGTTGTATTGTTTCCCCATATCTTGTATCTGGGTCAGTTTCGGTGTTCAAGAATTTTGCATTTGGGTGGGTTCATGTTGGTTTGTATCGTCATGATGTCCGATATACTGGTATGTGCGGTCAAAAATTAAATGTAGACATTGGTAGGCTTCTCGTTAGCTTTGAGCGGCTGATTGAGAGAGGGTACATTGACGTTTATTCTTTCCTCAAGCAGTGATGATTAGTCAGATATGCATATCGTGAGAAGCCATGTTTTCCAGGTAATACGATATACTCTACCATGGCAAAATTCTGAAATGGAAGGATGCAGATCTTGAGCAATAATTTGTCATAGGACTGGGTCCCCGATTGAGAAGTTTCTATCCATGATCGATCTTCCCCTCCATTCCGATGAAGATGATAACTCCTCGAGAAGGCCCTTCTGTTGTTGTAGTCCTCGTAGCGAAAGCTCCTCGTTCTCCGCTCATTTGGCTCCATGCCCTCAGCTTTCTCACCTTAAAACCCACGGTCAGGTGTAATAGATGGGAACCTGATCGATCATAGAGTGAAACGCGAGGTGGGTTTCTAATAGAAAGCACGAGCTCGCTGGCAGAGAAGACAATGCAGAAGAGAGGAGTGTGTTTCTGTTTAGTTTGAAAAGGATGTCTGAACCTTGTGTTTGGCTCAAGTCTTCTGCAGGGACGCGCTTTCATTTGTTAATAGTTCTTCTAGTTGATCTTCTCAACACAAAGGTACTCTTAGTCACACCTTTCAGGGTCGCACTAAAATTGGATGTCTCTGGGGATTGTGGACTCACCGTCGGTTTAGCTTATGTTTGGAATCGTTACCTTGAAACTGAATTACAGGCTTTACTCGAGTTTTGTCCCTTAAATAGATTTTCTAAATTCTCTCTCTATCTCTCTCTCTCCCCCTTATAATTTACAAATGTTCTCGTTTTACAGGACTAAACTCAAAACAGAGATCCGTGTTACTTTTTGATCGGCCAAAGTCTCTTGAGAAGCTACACTGCAACGGTTTTGAAGATATCCTCGGCAAAGGAGTAGCCGCTGCAGAAACAATAGTTAGACCATGGGAAGTAAATTATGAAGAGCATTCCAATATGGAACTCGGAAAAATCAGAGAGGGGCAGGAGGTGGAGGGAGCATTGGGGAGTAAGGCAACAGAAGAAGACACTGAGCGGGTGCATTCACATTTACGCAGATGCTTCATGGGAAGGAATTAAAGCCAAGACTCAATCATCGTGTGGGCATAGCCTTCTGCAGTGGCTCTCCTCTCTTGGCATGGTACACGTGAGGCCACCCTTCCTGACCATATTGCTAGCTGCTCAGATTGCGAAAGGATCGAAGTTGGAGTGCCATTTTGATTCTCTCTGATGCTCAAGCCATTGTTTCTGCCATTGGTTGTTCCTCAAATGCACCGTGGGATTTGTAAATATATTCTCTCAAGACCTAGCGAATGTTGTTGGTCTTTTGTTTGTTGATCTTGCCTGGGGAGTTCTGTCCGATTGCTGATTCGTTATGTAATCATGGAAGAGCTACAGACTCTCACGAGTCGGGACTTGTATTTTTGGAAGGGTGATTAAGACCTATCAATTCGGGCCAGATCTAATATCTTGACTGTCTGAAAATTCTGTTCAGACATGAATATTTTAGATTTTATGTGGCATATTTCTTGTTCAAATCATGCGTGTAATTATTTTTTAAAAATAAAATTAATTTAATTTAATTTAAAAATATTTTTATAATTAATTCATTAATTTAAAATTTACATAATTTTAATAAAATATTAAAATAACTATTAAAATATAAATATGCGTATATAATTAATAAAAAAAATTAATTTCCCTCATATTTTCCTTTTTACTGTAAAATTTTGGGTTGATACAGTTGGAATTATTTTCAAATCATGTTGGTGCAACTTAATATCTCAAATAACCTAAAAATACTGATTTAAACGATATTTTTTTAGACTGCGTAAAATTTCGACAACTTATCTTGAATGAATGAATAATGAATTTTACTGATATAAAAAGGAATAATACTGTTACGTTTTTTTTTTTTTTGGGTGGAGCGATTGAAGCACTAATTTTATCATCGAAAGATTTAAATATTGGTTCGTAAATATATTCCCGATTAATTAGCTTAACAAGTAAATATAATCAAATTTCTTCGTCCTGAGGACCTTTAGCTTTAGGTCCGTTTCCTTTTGCTGGGCCGAAGGGACAAAAGGAACTGGGCAAAGGCCCTCTGGCCCAGATTAATAAAGAGGCGGGGAGTGGTGCGGGGTGGCGGCGCGGCGGCACGGCGGCGGTGGAAAGCTTAATTACTTCGCATAGAACCACAGGCAAGAAGGAGCACCTGACTTGATCCGTAGAGGGCATGGCTCGTTCCGCACATTTCTTCCCAGAAAGCTGTTCTCATCTCAGTAGATGCCTTGACTTCTGTGGGGGAGGAATTCTTCTTCTTCTTGTTTTTTTTCTTTTTTTGGTCTGTTCTAACTCTAACCTTATAGAAAATGCAAAATGATTAGGGGGAGAAAAAGAAAAAAAGAAAGAGAAAAAGAGCCGAAATTCTTAACATTTCTCTTCCAAGAAACTGACTTCTATGGGATGAAACCATATGAACGAGACTCAGAATCGACAAAATCTCTCCACGAGAGAGTCTTTCCATGCCGACAGCTATGTGCCATAATGGGTTGATCTATATCTCAAGAGTGGCACAGAGTGTAGGATCGAGGTCTACCGTTAGCCCCTTAATGTCCGACTCCTGTGACATCTACTATTGCCGGGAGCTGCTCCCATTTGTTGCCGACAGCAGAAATTATGGTTAACGGAGATATCATTAGTCAGTTGCATGAGGAGAAAATCGTGGGGAACCGAATCCTCAACACATTATCAATGTGATTAGACCCGTAGAAAGATACACTGTCTATTAGTCTTTTCGTCCATCCTCCACACATACATGAAAACGTTTTTTTTTTCTTTTCAAGTTTGAATTTTTTCTATTTAAAAGGGAGTCATAACCACAGTTTTAAAAATCGTACCGAGTCGGTCGGTTCAACTGGTTTAACTGGGAATCAGCCACTCACCCAATCCTGTCCTTATAAAAGATCCAATTGTACTTTCAAAGATGTCAATTTGGATTGAATCGGCCGGTTTCCGATCTTACTGGTGAACCCAATTGAATTTATAGAAAAATCGATCGATTTAAAATAAAAACATATTATAGAGTGTCTATTTTATTTTATTAGACTAATAATTATATTAATAATTTTTTAAAATTATATTTAAATTATAATATTATAT
>CXYZ01023140.1:393730-459043 GCA_900006705.1 Sonneratia caseolaris
AAATTATATTTAAATTATAATATTATATTATTAATATTATTTATTAAATATATGGATTAAATTATTAAATCTCTAGTTCGACTAATGAACTAATACCTACACCGATTTTCGGTTCGGTTTGATTTTAAAAATTATAGCTATAACGGAATAACTAATTTTTTTTTATTATCAAAGGAAGATATTGATTTAGATGGGGATAAGATAATGGTGAAAAAATAATGGTACTAATATAAGTTATTTGAAATAATTTAATATAAAAATTTCTTTAAATAAATAAGGTATTAAATTTCAGTTTTATAAATTAAAAAAAATACATGCGACAAGTAGATGAATAAGACTGGAATTGGGTTAGCCCGATTCAATGCATTTTGAATACCGTCAGTATCATCGAAATGAATTTAAATGCCTTTATTTATGAGATGGAGAGGATAGGAGATGGGCCCCATACGAGCGTCTACTATTTTCCAACCGTGAACTCTCTAAATCTACATTTGATAATGACCAGAGACAGACGAAGGAAGATTGGCCACTAGATGCATGACACGTGTATCATCTTACTGGGTGCTGTGGATTGGCGATGAAATTACAGGAAACCCGATCGTCCGTTGCCCTTTGGCAGGAAGGTGTTGTGCATTGGTGGGATTGGACCATACGACGGAATCCTCGCCATGAATCTCGCGATTTCTAGTGCTTCCATCGTCCGCCTCCCCTCGCCACACGCGCCAAAAAATATCAACGGGCTTGCCATAGATGAGTAAAATCGTGTCAATCAACCAGGCAGTTGTCCTAATTATTGTTAATCATAGTGATTTTACTGATTAATTATCACAACGTCTTCATACATATTTTTTAAAACCGGCCCAGCCCGACCGATGCGACCAAAAACCGGTAATTCACCTAATCCAGTTTCAAGAATAAATCCAATCACATTGTAAATATGGTTAGATCCAATTAAAATGGCTGAATTACAAATTCAAATGAACCGAGAGAAAAATTGACCGACTTAAAAATTTTAAAAATAAAATATATTATATTGCACCGATTTAATTTTATTATATCTATATTTATATTTTATATTAAAATTTATATTAATACGATTTTTATATTAATAATTTTTTTATTTATGAAAATTAAATTATAGTATCATATAATTTATTGATAATATTATTTGTTAAATATATATTTCGATTTATTGAACTTCCCGTCTAACTAATAAATTTATATCTTGACTAATTTCTAATCTGATCTGATTTTAAAAATTATATGTTTATAACATCCGACTATCTAGATTTTCTCATGTAGACATTAACCGGCATCCTGCTTCAGGTGAAAATAAAAAAAAAATATATTGAGTAATGAATTATTGACACTATAAGTAATGCTTGATAGCCTGCACCTGGCATTTCGTTACGAATGACACGTGTCGGTGGCCTCGATTCGGTGCAGTCATGCTCTTAGGCTGTGGAGCTACTTCCACGAAGAGACCATCCCCGAGTCGTCAGTGACGGACAGTGATTAAGGTTGCCTATAGGGGAAAGCGTCCAGTGAATCGATCCCGCGGCATAACGTGGCTGATATGGCAATGCACTTGTGCATACGATCCCTAGGGGACCAACCTCGGCGGCGACATGCTCCGACGTGGAAAATTGGAATTGGCGGAGATTCATTATCACCCGGAAAGCATAGAACAAAAAAAATAAAATACAATTTATGATATTAAGGAGAAAAATAAGATTATTAATCAAATAAATTTTAAAATTTATATTATAAGAGTTTAACGATGATTCGATATAAATAAAAATTTTAGATTTAATGGTATTCGATAACCCCATACATCGTGGAGACTAAGATATATCCTACAATCGCTTACGTGTACTTCGATGAATTCATTTCATCCCATGGGCTATTATTGACTCAGTAAAATATCTCCTGAGCCCATCAGAATAGATAATTTGCCTTTAATAGGAAGTGGGAACCTCGAGAGGGCATCGAAGCAGAATATGAAAGCCAACCCAAGTGGGGCCCACGCCCCGCAAATGCCATTACTTCGCTTTCAAGGCCGATCAGACCGCGCATGCCCGGCTTGCAGTTGGGAGTGTAGTGGCCGTTCCTCTCCTCCTTTTATCCATCTCCTTCAGCCATTTTTCTTCACTCCAAAAGTCCTCAGGCAAATCATTGGACTCTCTCCTTCTCCTTCTTGTTCTTCTCCACTTTTTCCTTTTCTCTAGCGACTGCTTCTCTCTTGTTTTCAGAGCTGGTACCCTCACCCCTGTAAACGGGGCATTGATCAGCAATAATCATCGATCTTCAATGGGTAACTGTGTCTCTGCCTCCAAGGGACAGGACTCGGCCCTTGAGTTGGATTTGTCTGTCGGGCCCGTGCCTGATGACCGGACTTCCATCTTGATCCAGTCGCCAATTAAGGGAAGCGTGATCGGCGTTCGGAGTTTGGCAGCTGAGCTGGGTATGAATGATATCTTCTGGAACTTCCAAGAATTTTCAGTCAATAGATTTCGTAGTTCCTTTGACTTTCTCGATAGAAACGGGGATGTGTGTCCTTGTTCGTCCGAGAATTCGTAACATTTCATGTTTTGGATTGTTGAACTGGAACTTGAACTTCTGCTCTGTTATTCTTGGAGGATGCTCAATGATGCACCAGTCAAAGTAGGTTTTTACTATTCTTAACTAATCATCTAAAACACTTCTTGTGCCAAGTTTGACGGTCCAATGTGCATTTAAAGATATCATTTTCGTGCAAAAGATGACCTTAGATGTTCCAGCTATCAATTCAACACGACCAGGAAATGCGGCTGACCGACTTTGGGCTCTGTTAAATTCATACCGGACTTTTGGACCATGTTGAATACTGGACTTCAGCCAGCGGCAGCCGGCTCTTTTATATTCACGAGTTTCATTCCTGTTTTGCCTTAGTGAAGTTAATTGTCGAACTATGCAGATAATAAGGAAGAAATGTTCTTTGATTCCCAGCCATGGCTTGAATCTGATTGTGAGGATTATTTTAGTGTCTGTAATGGTAAGTTTATCTCACCCTGACCAAAACTTTTGGCAATATTTCTTCTAGTTATCTTTGGATAATGACATGCACTAGTGAAGCATGTTTTTATCTGTCCAGATACTCCATCCTGTGGCAATTCCCCGATCCACCCGAAGAACTCAAGAGAACAATTGTTCCGGGAAAAGTCCCTATTCGCAAACGCTGCTCCTCTGACCGATCACCCTGGGACTGAATTAAAGAAGCAACTTCATGAGCTATTCAATGAGAGTTTTCGGGCTAACCCGGTTGATGACAAGCTTGGGTTTGTCGAGGTACCTCCATATTCTCTGAGTAAAATCCCGTACAGTCCTGTTATAAACTCAAGCCAGGCTCCCGATTCCATGAAGAAAGCGAGGCCCGCCCAATCTCCTCAGTGCTGCATCCCGAGACTGGTCCGAAGCCTCAGCTTTGGAGAGAGGAAAAGGAGGACGAAAACCGTGAATGGGAGTTGAATTTAGTGTAAAGGTAAGCCTCAGTCTTGACTCGGGCAATATCTAGAATGCTCAGTGAAACCAAATAACTGTAAAAAGCAGATACTGCATTTTCCTTTTTCTCTTTGATTTTTTTTTTCGAGTTTCACTAGCAGACTCATAGCCTCTGTGTATGGTGTGTTACATATGATGTTTAACATCTTCATATGTATGTATCCAGTTAGGTTTGGCTTCGTACGCTTGAGGTGTTTCTTCAAATACATAGAGTAGAGTCAATGAAGCTTCGCTGTCTTCTGGTCGGACTGTTCAATATCTAGTTGGTCTAATACACAAAATGGCAGCCCTTTTTTCCCTTCTCCAGTAAGAAAATCGGTAGCATAACTCTTTTATTGATATAAATTTACTTGCTACAATAGTCTCGAGACCGTTCAACTTCTGATGGGGTGATAGAAAAACGGAAGGCCAAGCTTTTACTTATGACTGATCTCTCCTTTCCCTAAGCTTCCTGCGCAAACGAGCTAAATGTAAGATAATGAACAAATATATGGGATCCTTCACCCTGTCCACAAACCTGAAGTAAGCATGTCTCCACGATTTCTTTATCACCAACGAGCTGCAAACTGACCAAAACCCCACAAGGAATCCTGACCCTGTCCAGACGTAGAACCACAGATCATCCAGGTAACGTTTGTCATCTTTCTCTCCTCCATCGTACCCATCCTTGTGACCCCGATCTGCAGGGGTTGAGCAGCTGGATGTGAGTGGGGGCCCACATAGGCCTGTGTTTCCCTCGAATGTGGAGATGTCGTAGGTCTGAAACTGGTTCAGAGATGGAATTGGGCCAGACAAGTTGTTGTAGGATAAGTTGAGATGGGCCAGCAAGGTCATGGAAGACATGGTAGCAGGGATTGTCCCTGAAATATGGTTCAGTGAGAGGTCAAGGGTCTCCAGCCTTGTCAGGAGAGAAATATTCTGTGGTATGTTTCCAGACAATTTGTTTCTTGATAAACGCAGGGCACCCAAGAAGGAGAGGCTCGTTATCCCTTCTGGGATCTCACCAGAGAGATTGTTTCTCGAGAGATCAATCATATTCACAAGTGGAATCAATTCATTGTACTGCATTGGCCGGTCCTTCATATTCAGCTCTATGTTTCCCGAGTAAAATGAGCGAAACTCAGGTGGTATCTGATAGTACTGACCATAAGATTTCATACCAACCATATCTGCAATGCATCGAGGAATTGAACCCGAGAGGTGATTATCTGCGAGGTCTAGTATATGGAGACTGAGGGAATAGCACAATTCTTCCGGAAATCCTCCCACGAAATTGTTGGCTCTTAGGATCAACTCTGATATTGAATTCAGACTAGGCTGGCTCCACTTAGGTATTGGACCATGGAGCCTATTTTCTCCAAGGTCGAGTGTGAACAAGCGAGGACAGCTGAGAGAAGATGAAGAGACCCTCCCCGAGATACTATTTGAGCTCAATTTTAACCATTCGAGCGCAGGAAACAGGGAGCACATCTTTCTCGGAATTGCACCCGAGAGATTGTTCCGGGACAGATCCAATATCTTCAGATTTGGCATTTCGGTCCACTTGGAGAAAACATTGCCCGATAGAAAATTCTGGGACAAATCGAGATATGCCAGATTTTTCAATTTACTAATGGAAGAAGGTATTTTACCACTAAGTGAGTTGTTGGCCACATCTAAGTACCTCAGTGCCGACATGTGCAGATGGGCAAGTGAAGGAATTTCTCCTGAGAGGAGATTGTTCCTGAACGAGAGTTTGTTGACCCCCGACCAAAGTGGGAATGGGCCCTCGAAATGGTTTGAAGCCAGATTTACTTGAGCAAGGGAATGGAAGGATAAGCGTGATGGAAGCTTACCCGGTATGTGATTTCCTGATAGGTTGAGCAGCTGGATCTGTTGAGATATTTCCCACAGCCAATAGGGAACTCTGCCCGAAATCTCAGCACTTGAGAGGACTATGGTGGAGAGTTTCTTCAGATATTTGAGCCATTCCGGGAAACCCGGACCCAGTAGACAGCTACTGATTCTGATGGACTTCAAATCTCTGAAAACAGGAACCCAATTCCGCCTTACCCTGAATGTCAACAATCCCTTATTTGCTGATGATAAGGAAAGATCCGTCAGCTTTGTCAGGTTATGGAAATGATATTCGGAGACAGTTCCTCCCCAGGAATTGGAGAAGAGGCCCAGTGTGGTTAGATCTGAGAGTCGACCCATGCTCTCAGGGATGGTACCACTCATCTCATTGAAGGAGAGATCCAGCTCTTCCAAACGGGACAAGTTCACTAGGGAGCTCGGAATTGGTCCGGAAAATGTGTTTTGTGACAGTCGGAGAACTCTCAAGTATCTATGGAATCCCAAAGAATCGGGCAAACCTCCGCGGAACTTGTTTTCTGTCAAATCTAGTTCCTCCAGTGTACTATTCGGACACCAAGACAAGGCCGAAGCAAGACCTTCTAGGTTGCCGGTTAAGTTGTTGAATGACAGGTCGAGCTTCCGTAAGTTGCACAGACTGGCTTCTTCCATTGCAGGAAGGGAGCCCAAGAGGTAAGAGGCCACAATTCGAAGCTCAACGAGGGAGCGAATCTCAAAAACCCATTTAGGAATCGAGGAATTGAAGTTGTTGTTGGAGAGATCCACGGTCGAAAGGGAGGAGAAGTTCAGTGGTTGAGAATGATTAGGGAACTTAGAGAGCTCACAAGCTACCAAGCTCAGCTCTACGAGTGAAGAGAGCCGAGCAACTTTCTCGGACCAGTGATCTGACGCTCTACTCAGGTTCACTCCGATGAGTCTGAGGCTGTTCAGGGACGAGAGACCAGAGAGCCAATTGAGGTCAGACACCCAGAGGCCCTGATTCGAATAGTAATCGACCGTCAGGTCGAGGTACAACAAGTTTGAGAGGTTCCCAAGGCTAGGAGGTAGAAGCCCTCCAAACGAAGCAAAAGAGAGGTCGAGATGCCTCAAGCTCTTCATCGAGCCTATGAACTCGGGAACCGGGATTCCCTGGAAGTTGTTGCTGCTGAGGTCCAAGTACTGCAGGTGCTCCAAATCCAGCAGAGTGGGATTCAGCTCCCCACTCAGACACTGAGGCTTATCAGACTCTGGATCACCGTTCACTTCAAAAGTGTAGTCAGTGCAGAAGTCGGGACTTCTGAGTTCGATCCCTGTGACGTGGCCAGAGGGCTCGTCACATGCCACACCGGTCCAGTGGCAGCAATTGGGGCCCCTCCAGGAAGAGAGCCAACCGGAGGGGTCTATTAGACCATCTTTGAACCTCAGGAGGGCTGCTCTTTCCTTGGCATTGCAGGCAGTCGCGTTGCTGTCGGGAGCGGTTCTAGTGGCCTCGGCGTAGAGAATCAGTGAAAAGAAAAGGAGTGGAGAGAGCGCAAAGGTTGCTTTCCTTGAAGCCATTTGGAATCGCGTGGTAGGTGGTTTGGATTTTGTTGTTTACAAGGACAGAGTTTAAATAGACGGAAAATATTCATTTCAAAAGTCGTTTGCTTTTCTTTCCCCTTCGGCCAAGTTTGTCTGTTTATGGTTCCTTGCGGCATAAGTCGGAAGAAGAGAATCGTCAAGCTTCTCGTAACACTAGTAGGCCAATAGCCCTGTGGGGATTGGAAATACCACCGAGCATTGTCCTGGTGGTGTTTCGGTGCACGATGAAATTTTAGAATTCCAATTGACTAAACCTATCGCTAACAATCTGTATCGTATCGTATCGTGTGGTATTTAAATAGTTTGCATAAAAAGGTTTTCAATCGATAACCTACATATAAATGAAACGTACTTAAATATATCAACTATAATTATAATGATAAGATCGTCACAATAAAATATAATAAATAAATTATAACGTATTTTATATAATAAATTAGATTAATAATACATACCATTAAATAAGTAAAATGAGTCAACATGTTTAATACATAATCAAATAATTTCAATCAAATGGACTTAATCGTACATTGTCGAGTTACACGAGTTTACCGTGACTCAATGCGAACTCGTCTAACTCAATTCCATGTCGGATTACGTGCCGCATAGAGAAATTGCCAGTAGCCGTAACTGCACCGTTCATTACCCTGTACAAGTGTAATAAGATGAGAGGCTTCCTATTGAATTCGTTCGACATGTTTTTCATGGAAGAGAGCATAAATGTGAACATTCGTAAGGGTCTGTTGCATACAATATTACAGCATCCCACCATTTGTCTTGTCGAACTTAGGCTTGATTTTTGACTCTTCAATTTAATATGAGACAATTCCAGCTCCCCACTTGTTCTCTCTCAGGGAAAAAGAAGGTGAAATACATGCGTTGCTGCAAGTTAAATTCTAGCGAAATCAGTCTGGTCTTTTATAATTATGTGTACAATTTCCACTGAATCTTCCTGCACGACCCCCTGCTTACTTCCCCTTCAACCCTGCAGTTGGAGGAGGAGTCGTCGTCCTTACGGCATCGACTTCAACCTTTGATAGAGTTTTATAATGAAGTCGTTCTGCTTGTGAACTTCCCAGAAGAACCGTCCAGAGCAGGTATATCCATCCCTAGATGGGGGCTAGGCTAAGGTCACCACTCGATTGACATATCTAAATCAAGGGGTTAAGCTTTTTCATCTGTCTAATCGACCGAAAAACACGTAGTTGAAAATATTCTGCCATTTACTAAGCTAATTAATTTATCCTGAGTCAGAATTGGTTGGTGGTTCATTCGATTTCTGAAAAGCACAGATTGCAAGAAGTTTCTATCTTACGGTATCCATGCTGCTGGGCTTGGTAGCCGTGAAGGGACGCGGCTAAGTACCATTTGAGCAGTTACAAGAATCAAATCGACGGAGACACTTGACCCCGCACAGTGTGGTCAACTTGTGCCTCCCTTTCCGGCAGCAAAGACAAGCTTCGTACGGTTTTATTCAAACGGTAAATCATTCGATTCCTTGACTCGTGAGTTGACGGACCGCTGTACGAGGATAAGACTCCACCTAGTCGCCCTCGCAATCTGCTAAGTGGAAGTAACACGGAAACTCCACATTACGCAGAATCCGCTGTAGGAAAATGTGATGTCCATTTACTGCACCCACCAACTACAAGCACTCCAATCCTTGCCTTCTAAGAAACTCGTGTGTGCATTAGCTTTCTTTTACTGTTGGTGGGGAACTGTACATACAAAGCAAACGTCAATGCTCTAACCATGAGGCGTCTCTCCCCATCGAGGGACTTCACCTGCAGCGTGGCAGTAGAAAACCCACCAGAAATGCTTGTGATCGGCAGAAGACGAAACCCAGTAAGGAATTAATCTCAGCTATCCGACTGATTGAAGACGCCTTTCAATCTTGTTAGCAAGCCTAGCTAGACAAAAAGGATGCAAATTCATCTCATGTCTCTATGGTAACACTCAGCAGGCATTGGCCTGACGGCCTTATATGACAAGTCTGCCATTCTGAGCCCTTGACTGCCTCAGGATCATACACCAAGGTGGAATACCATGGAGCCTTCTTCTGTGAGAACAGCAACAGTTTTCCACCCACAATCCCGAGCCTGAACCCGATGCATGAGCTCCCAGTTAAGGGGATAGGCACTGCCTTCCAGGAACTGTCTCCTGGATCGAACACAGCGAGTTTCCTGGGATCCTTCCATGCCAAACAAAAGAGCTTCCTCTTGGTCATGGAATGGGAAGTCACCATGACACACCCTTTCTTCATCTCACTCCATTCATTCTTCTCGACATCGTAAATATTGACGGACCTTGAGTTCCCAATCGTGAAGCTTGATCTCCCTCCCATTATATAGAGCTTCTTGTCGAAGCCAAAGCCGAAGCTTCCTGTTCGGGGACGCCGAAGTGACTCCATCAAGGTCCACTTGTTAGTCTCTGGGCTGTAGAATTCACCACTAAAGAGACTTTCTCCTTCAGTACCATATCCTCCGACTGTATAAATCATTCCGTTCACCTCAGCGCAGGCGAATTCATATCGAGCTGTGTTCATGCTTGCTAGTTTTCTCCAGCTGCAATGGCCGAAAAAGATTGTATATGTAAGAATTGTGCGCCAAGAAAAGGGTCGCAGAAACTATGAGACGACACTAGACGCAATCAAACAAGAATTTTCTAACTTAATCAGGAGACCCTATTGATGACAAGATTATTTGACACAATTCTATAACGGAGATTGGAATACAAAACCCGCTTTACGCAAAACCTAGCTAGAGTTTGTCTCGCATACCTGTTGAGGCAACAGTCGTATTCATAAACGTCAGCCGAGGCTGACTTAACGCCATTCTCCACGGAGTAGCCACCGATGATGAAAAGCTTCGCATCTAGAGCCACGACCTCGAAACCTGCCTTTGCTGGACAAGGCATAGGAGGAGGTTGCCGCTGCTTATTTCCTGCACAGTCCAAAACCTCCCAGTGCCTCTCCTTCCCTTCCTCATCAGCAACCAGGAGGTAGATCCATTCCTCAAGAGCCCCAGCTAGTTTCCGGGTGATTAGGAACTCTTTACTACGGAGAAGCGACCTCCACTTCTTGCAGACAGCAGCCATCGAGGGGAATTCGGATCGAGGAACAAGGGCAAGGCAGACTTTTGCCACGTCATCTGGCAAGCCAGGTAGAATAGGACCATGTATGTCAGCAGAAGCATCGGATGCGTTTCTTTTTTCAGTGACCTGACGGTGGTTCGAATGGGAGATATAAAATGGCGCAGCAGCGCATCTCTTCTTTCCAGTAATGAAGACCGGCATCTTACTGAATGATCAACCAGCAGTATGTCTACGGGCAAACGTCTCGGTTCTCCCAGAAATGAGTTTGTCTATTTAGACAAGGCCATTGTGTGCGTGTCTTTCGCCTAGGCAGATTCTGCAGGACCAACGTGGGGGAGATTTCATGGGGCGGATTGCTGGGGCAGAAACTGAGTTGAATTTTCTGCAGTTTGCCAGCTCCAATTTGGATTCCATACCATGCTCTGTGATTTCAGTGATTTCATATATCGAGCCTCGAACAATGCTGCTTCCTCCACACATTCCACCGACACATCTAAATAAGCAACAATGCATGCAAGAGCTAATCAATCCTCGCACGGGACCTGGGAGAAAATTCGAGGGAATGCAATGACGGGAAAGCGATACCATACCAATCAAGCTGGAACACATCCCGAAAACTCTCAGCCCTTAGAATTTCCATCCTGCTGAAAAACCGAAACGCATCATAAGCAGGCAGTCATCGCCCCATCAAATGTATAAACAGATTCACCGTATGTTTGAAACTTGTGAGACTTATAAGAATGAATAAATCGATAAGTGGGAAATTGTCATAAGATCTTGATTAATGAAGAGGGTGGAGTCGTCCTCCGTCTAACCGTCCTAAATCAACCAGCATATGAATAGAACCTAAAAAAAAGCAAACATCCAATAAAATTCATGACAAAGAAAGGAAGACTCAGGCTCATTGCAAAGAGGCTTTGTCTCGTATGTTTACTGCAGGGGAAGGACAAAACTGAGACACTCTAGAAATGCATATTAACGTATACGATAATAGAGCAGAATTAATGAGGAACCGGATGCACGGTGAGATATGATGTGTCCATGCAGTGATTCATATCAGACTAGCTACACGAATTCCTTACATTATCTTCTTAAGAAAAACCATACGATGCCTGCCCAGAACAATACTGGATGTGGAGAAGAAGAGAGAGAAATCCGACAAGATACCTGAGAGAGAGAGGAGAGCGTCAATTATCCAGAAAAAAAAAAAAAAAGCGACAAGGGGGGCTATATGGCAGAGGATGAGATCGTATGGATAAAGGTGAGCGGTGCCGATTTCCATAAAAGGAGAGAAGGAGACAGGATTTATAGGCCGCGTATGGAGAAGAAGATAAAACTGACAGATCACCACGTCAGGGGGGGCGCCATAGTGGAGCTTTTCTACCCCTGAACAAGGGGAATCGGGTACACCTCTCTGGTTGAACGAAAGCCTGCTGTTTGGTCACTTTACCGTGGGCAATAGACAACTATATTTGGCCTCTCTTTTTTTTCGATTTTCAAAAATTAAATAATTTTTTTTATCAATTTATATGGCCCAAATTGTTTATTTAAACTTAAAATTTTATTTAAAAAAAATATATCAAACTCGCCTAAAAAAATACCCTCTACCATATTCCTTTTCAGTCCTCCCGGGCTCTCACAGAAATCCTGACAAAATCGAAATTGACCGTTAAAAATGAATGGGAGATGATCGAACCAACCGAACCATGGAGGGATCGTGCTGGACCGTAAACCCGATTGTTCCTTTTCTCTACAATTACTCTCTATCATAGTTTTTAAAACCGGACCGGGCCGGGAACCGGTCAAGGTATGGGTTCATGGGTCGGACCGATGGTTCAATGGGTTGAACCGCATGTTTAATAAATAATATTAATAATATAATATTCCAATAAATTGATATAATATTATAATTTAATTATGATTTATAATCAAAATCATTAATATAGTAATAATGTTAGTCTCAAATTCAACATAAAATATAAATATAAGTCTATTAAAATAAAATAAGTATATTATAATATATTTTTATTTTTAAATTGACCGATTTTCTCATCGGTTCAATTAGATTTATTGGTTCAAGTGAAAACCGGCCGGTTCAATTAGATTTGACCTCATTTAAATAATAATTGGATATTTTTATGAGAACCGGACCGGGGTGAGTGGTCGGTTCCCGGTCGAACCGGCCGGCCCGGTCCGGTTTTAAAAACTATGCTCTCTATCATTATTTCCTCTTCCTATTTTCCGTGTGCGGACGGAAGGGTATCAATCAAGGTGCCCAGGCCCGATCACTCGCCTTCATGGAAAAAAAACCGAAAGATCTCTTTCCCATGCACATTTTCTTATAAGCAACTGATCATATATACTCAACGTGTGTGTGTGTATAATATAATATATATATATATGTATATGTATATGCACGCATCTAATTGTATTATATTATATTATGTGTCGAGATTGATAAGACGTTGTATTTTTATAGCCAAGTGGTCGAGGATTATAAGATTATAAGGAAATATTTTTTTTATATATAGAAACACCCAGAAAAAGCAATGGCCAAATCCAAGTTTAATACGCCAAACATGAGTATTTAAGGGCATGCATATGTTATACACATTGAATAGGCAATCAGAGCCTCGATGTGAAACACGTACACATTTATGCAAGTACCATTACGCCTCGATAATTGCCGGCCAAATGAACATACATGATATGTACGAATATGACTGGTTGAAATGGCTGGTATACATCGCCTTTTCTCTTTATTAAATTATATCAAATCTTAATAATGGGAAAGTGCATGAAATAGTTTTAAAAATTGAATCGGTATTGTCGATTAGACCGGTTATACCGGGAACCGGTCACTCACCAAATTCAGTTCTTATAAAAGATTCAATTGCACTTTTAATGAGGTCAACTCCGATTGAACTGGTCGGTTTCTAGTTTAATCGGTGAATTCAATTGAATT
This sequence comes from Sonneratia caseolaris, assembly GCA_900006705.1. Taxonomy (NCBI): domain Eukaryota; kingdom Viridiplantae; phylum Streptophyta; class Magnoliopsida; order Myrtales; family Lythraceae; genus Sonneratia; species Sonneratia caseolaris. The sequence continues at coordinate 406,743 of CXYZ01023140.1, forward strand.
GATATAAAAATCAACGACTTAAAATTAAAACAAAATTAAAATTTTATTATAATATATATTTTTTATTTTATTGGATTTATATGTATATTTATATTAAAATTTTATTTAATATAATGGTTATATTAATGATTATTTTTATAAATTATATTCAAATTATGATATTATTAATATTATTTATTAAATATGCGATTCAACTTATTGAATCATCAGTCTGACTTATGAACCTAATACCTACATTAGTTTCGTACAGTTCAGTTTTAAAATATATGATTGATGATGCCAAGAATTTAATGCTTTAATCGATTGATCATATCCAATCAAATGTAAGTGAAAATATGTTAAATTTATTGATATAAAATAATGTAATATTTATTGTAGGCCAAAAGCCGACAAAAGGAATACTATATAATACCAAATTGAGAAGTGCTCCGCGTGCATACACGGTTGATCTGCGTGCTCTGCGCGCGCTCAAAAATTAATTCATGAAATCAGAGAAAATCTTACGTCATCCTACTCTATAATGATGTGATAGATAATTATTAATAAAATCATACTCTATTTCAGTTAGATGATTAATACTCTATCCATTTGACATTTACCGCAATTTTTAGGCTTTTTTTTTCCAAGTAATTATTATGATATAGAATAATTCAACTCATCGTAACCAATAAATACTGAACTTGGCCCATCGTAAAGAGAATAATATACTTCTTTATATATATATATATATAATATAAGTTCTGTGACCCTATAATGTATTCAAAGACGGGGCCCTTGAAGTTCTGGAAAGCTTCCTTAGTGGGAGTAGGAGTCGGAGGAAGAAGGCAAAGGGCCATCTGTTTCAGCATCCAACAACACCTTCGATATAAATAAATATACAACTTGACCACCGATGTTCGCATTGCAAGCACACACTATACATGCAATGTGGATGATTTGCCTGTAATGACAATTGTTCCTTGAACAACGTTCTTGTCAACAAAGTGATCGAAACAGAGTAGGGGAAAACCATCTCGAGGAGCACTCGTCGTCATCGGTATCCTCTGAAGAGGAAAGCATGATATGCAAAGAGAGGACACCAGTCCATATTTATGTACATACTGCACATAGATCAATCGACAAAGCCATTCAGTAAGTCGAGTATTTCAAAACAAACTGAAACGTAGTTGTCTTTTCTGGATGAGATTGCAAGTAAACAAGCCTGCACTTGGTTGGAGATGGAATCTCCACTCTTCTTCCTCTCTAGTTTTTCAAAATTTCAAGATAGATCCAAATCTTCTTACTTTTTTTCAATATTGGGGGCATTTTTAGGGGAAAAAAAAACAGAGGGGAAAAGAGAGTGATGAACCGTAAAAATCATCGAAAGACTTGATTCCATGACAAAATGAGTTTCCGCCCTGACAGAGTTATAGTATCTTCTATGCCTTAAACGAGTTGTAAAAATCAATAATTCCAGGTTACAGCCTGGAACAGGCACGAGGTCTTAGGCTACAACCTGAGAAAAGAACACTTGAGCTACCTTGCGTCTCCCGATAATATCGACTCAACAGCATTACACTGGGCAAGTTACTTCTAAGAGGTTGCAGCAGAATCTTCCTGATGGAGACGTCCCACCTTAGATATCAGTTTACCTCCATTTGAGCACTTGGTCTTGTCCAATAGGGATAAGACCCGGAAGTTGCACTGGATCTACCAATAGCTTTTTCCAGGACATGATTCAACGCTGGCATGAACCCGTTTCTACATTACTGATTTGCAGTTTGATACACGAAAGAGAAGGTCAACCAAATGATACCCACATCCTCCTCTAAAGACAAAGATAACTCAAGAACCGAATCCTAAATGTTCAAGCTAATCTGTCACTTCTCTAATGCAAACAATCACGGACTGAGTATAGAATTAAGTGACAAACAAATCCTCTGGCCTTATTCTCAGCGAGATATCTCTTGTATAAGATAAACCTGATGGTTCAACAGGTCGCAAGTTTCCTTCATAAGCACAAATCCAACATTGTCGAAGGAAAGAACGAGACTTTCACATTCACGAGTAAACAAGGTCAATTTATATCATTAGAATGTAAGAAATTTCTTTGATTGGCCATCCAAATAGTCCAAAATCTAGCTCAAGCAAAGTACACCTAAGATATGTCATACCACCATTTATAGGATATGAACTAAATCAATCTGAGTGAAATATCAGGACCTACTTCTTAGAATATTTCTTCTTGGAGCTCGAGGGGGTCTGTTGCTGAACCCGGGGCTTGGGATGCTTCTCTGCCTCGCTCGGGTCCAACCAATTGAGGGGGTGGTGATTGAAGAAGGGCCAGTTGGGGACGGTTATCAATGTGGTCAAGACCACACCTCCCGCATAGATCAGCATCATCATCTGAAACGAACCCATCACATAACCTGTGCCAAACGCCCCCACAGCGAAAGCCACCAGCATTATCTGCATTAACTGCTCCGCCTGCTTCTGCCCTTGCCAATCCATCTTCAATCTATGACACTAGAAAATAACAGGAAAAAACTATTCACTCATTCAGATGAAAGTTGATGGCTGAATACATCGTAACGATCGTATTGGAAAACATTATCTCTGCGATAGAGAATCAAACAGTATCAGAACTTGCAATTGCAATCGAAAAATTCCCAATTTTTAAGCAAATCAGAGACGGAGACAATGAATTCCCCGAGATTCCTTTTCAGTTTCGGCATCTAATTAGCAGCAATCACCCGTGGAAATCAATAGAATCTGCAATGAAGCAGGCGTTGAATTCGAAAAGCGGAATCCAAAATTGGGTGCTGATATGACGAATCAGCAAACGAGGGTAGATTACCTGTAGAGATGCTGGCAGATTGACGAAGAGGAGAAAAGAGAAGACGCTGTCCGACGAGTTGGGTTTGAAGTCAAGCCGTCGCCTATTGTATTGCCGACCACTACCAGAAGGGAAAAAAACAAAACAAAACAAAAAGAAACACAACATAGGAAGATGAGGCTCCAAATACCATATTAGGCCTTCGAATAATGTTGAACTGAGGGTATCCAACGGGTGACGCGGGTTACCGATTTCAGTAGCTGCTCCAGCATAAAAACAATGATCCTAAAACTTTGAACTTGCATAGAGCTCTCTCGAACTTTGAACTTCCTAAAATCAGAAGCCCGAATTCCAGAAATGATATATTAGATCATCTAAATTACCTAGTGAGTACTGTGCTCTTCAACTACCGCTTCCTCTCCAACAGTAGAGTGGTTGCTTCATGCATATGGTGATCCTGGGTCGTTATTGTCATTGTGCGTCACAATTCTGACCATATTATTTTCCAATTTACAGTTGGAGGCAGGCAACTGCCATCCATGACAACTGATCCACTTCAATCAGCAACCACGATGACAGCTTCATTAGATCTACGAAGAAGCTTCTGAAATGACATTACAACAATTTGATTGCAGAGCTACATTTTTCCTACATCTAAGTAAGTTGAGAACGAGGAGTCATGCTCGTAGGTTGATTAACAACTCAGACTATCAGATAGAATCAATTGAAGCAAATCCTGATCGACAGCCCTACGATGAAATGAACAAGGAAGCTAGCCATAAATCGACAATTGTTACTATAGAATCAATACTGGTGCCGATGGACCGCCAAGGACTTGTCACTTTTAGGAACCATAAAATTTCTTGGAAGTAAAATTACAGTGATAACATGTCACTAGTCGTAACATTATCTTACTAACAAAAGTACGCTATCAAAACCCAAGAACACTATTCCCCAAGTTAAAAAAAAAAAAGACCAAAACCAAAATCAAGAGCCTTTCTCCTCCAAATTCCCAGTCAGCTATTTTAAGCAGCAACCCTCCTTGTTGGTTTGCCTGTTGCCAGCTGGGTTTCCGGCTGCAAAAATCCAGATGCAAAAAACTTTAAAACAGATGACTAAAACAACCCGTCAACAAACCAAAATGCACCGTGCAGGAAAAATGATAGTGGGGCTGACCTCCTTCTTGACTGGCTCTTCCTTCTCAGACAAAATCAACTCAATGTGGCAGGGAGATGACATATAAGCTGCTCCATATGGGGGAAAACAAGAACAGGTCACACACATCTATTGAGAGGGTCGGCAAAAAAATTCTTTGAGAATCCACAGGACTTACGGTTGATTCGTCCATGAGCACGGTAGGTTCGTCGCCTTTGCTTTTGCGCCTGGTTAACTTGGATGTGTGAGATGTATAAGGCATCAATATCCAGACCCTTAACCTGATCATCAGAGTTGCAGGAAGTTCAAATGGTAAGATGAAGGCAGCTCGACAGAATATCATGTGCTCGTAGGAAAACTTAGACATACTTCGGCATTGCTCTCAGCATTCTTTAGCAGATCAAGAATAAACTGGGCAGATTTTACAGGCCAGCGACCTTGTCCATTGGAGTGCCTGCTCTTGGCCTGTGCAGTTCTCCCAACACCGCCACAGAATCTTCGGAAGGGAATGGCCTGCTTGTGGGCCAAAACATCCTCAAGGTAGCTCTTGGCCTTCACCAAGGGCAACTTCCTTATGGCAAATGCAGTTTCCCTTGTGTTCTGCAAAGCAACAAGATACATGGTTAAGGCATGTAAGCAAAGGCCAAAAAATGAAACTTTGGCTGACAACCACAGCAACACATCCATCCAATGCACAGTGAATTAGAGAAAAACAGAACGAATCTCAAAAGCTTATAATTTGTGTGTGCCATCGTTTACTGAACCTGCAGTCACCATTTTGTACAGAGGTTCACCCAATAACAATGAGCTCAATTTCCCTGAAGTATACGAGAGCACCATCCACAATAGGCAATGAGGCCCTGCTTTTTTCTTCAGGTGGCTGGGAGTTACAAGGAAAAATAGCATATTTTCATTTTCAGTTAAAGGGCCACGAAAATGGCGTCTATATAGCTCTAGGATGAATCCAAAGCAAAAATACTTCAAATGTCATGCCAATTCTTAAACCTATAAGAGGTGCCTAAAAAATGGCCCGTTAAATTACTCTCAAGAAATGTAAAGCAGATATATGCATATGTTACACCATTTTTTGAACCTTCAGCCACAAAAATCTAACAGAGGTTCACCCAATAACAGTGCATACAATCTCCCTGACGTTTACGAGAGACCTGTTCACAGTGGCAACAGATCCCTGCTTTTTTCATCAGGTAATATCATGGATAAATCCAAATTTGACCTAATATCTCCCTAAAAGCTTGTTGCAGAACGAGATATCAACATACCTTGAAGTGAACCCTGAGGTCTGAGCCCCGAGCCTTGCAAGCTGATGAAAATGACAGAAGCAAGAATTGCAACCTTCAGCTCGAGAAACATAGAAAACAAAAATGTAGAGCAAACCTCGACATTACATTCAACAATGGAAGAGACAATGCTAGAAAGGAGCGGAAGACGGAGACTTACACTTGGTGGGATTATGAGGCTCTCTGGAGTACTTCACCTGGAAATATCAAAATAAAAGTAAGACTTCGAGCCCATTGCCAGTTATCCTCGAAACGCATAGAAAAAGAGAAGTTAAGCAGAGTGGGGGGAAGGATAGGAGTAGAGCTGCTCAAGTACCATGGCGGCCGATTCAGCTGACTCGATGGCAGCAAGATTTTGCTTCGCGGTGTCCCCTCGGCGGTGCAGGAGAAGAAGTGCTCGAGGCACTGATTATATAGGTGACCGCAGCCCGCGGGAGATGTGAAAACCCTAGCTCGTGGAGACTATAGGGCCTCAAGTCAACATTAGGACTGGGCCCTGACATTGCAGGCCCACATGTTGCCGTATTCTATCATCGTGTCCATGTGTCTGACATTGCAGGCCCACGTCCGTCAACGCTTTATGTAATCGATCATCTCTGTAACAACATAAGCTGTCGAAAATGATGCCTTCATTTTATTTTATTTTTTTGCAACTATATTCTGTGAATCGTGGATTTAGAAGTGATGGTAATAATGGAGGAAACTCCTGGAGCGGGTATATCAAGGTGGAAACATAAGCATCCTTGGGGTACACCCCTAGTTTCTTTCCTCAGAGATTGGAAGTGGAGCGGTGGAGCCCTGTGCTTGATTGTTTGATCGACCCCTTAAAATATAAGGTGGCTTGTGCTGCTTGTCTTGAATAAGAAACACCAACTTATCATATATCTGGACAAACGTAGACGGCGACGTCCTCCCTACACACTGATTTGTGGAAATGACAATTCCGACAATCTCAAAGAAAATGAAAAGATAAGAATGGGGGGACTGTATGGTGGGCAGATTCTTGAACCCAAAGTCAGCATCACCTACTTCTGCAACCTTGGCTTTTAAGCGAAATCTCTGTGACCATAATGAAACTCCCACTCGAGTGCTCTCCTCGAGTGGAAATGGAACCGTAGCTCTTCACGATCTTCGGGGTACTTTGTGCATCTAGAGAGTTGACCGCCAAATGGGTCCTTACCACACACCGACCGGAATGAGGAGCACAGCACTGCCTGAGACATCCTGTGGTTATCTGCTCCAAGAGCTGCAGGTTCTTGGCAGACGGATGAGGCATTCCAGTATTATTTCGTTTTTCTTTTGTTGCGAGTTCTCGGGTCGGTTGAGACTAATGATGTTTGTGTGACAGATGATATGGGATGAAGTTGGGGAAGATAGGTTCGAAAGGGACAGGGTTCTGCTGGACCTGGAGCAGGAGTGCATCGAGGTCTATCGGAGAAAAGTGGACTCCGCAAACATATCGAGAACTCGACTGCACCAGCAGTTGGCCGAAGCTGAGGCAGAGTTCACACATCTCCTTCTATGCCTCGGCGAACGATCTTTGCCCGGGCGGGTACTTATATTGCATTTTTAAGTCCTTTGCATCTTTGCTTATCATGTAGACGGTGTTTTTAAGTTAATGGAAATCCTAACTTTATTTTATCTTCTGAACAGCCGGAAAAAATGGCAGGAACGCTGAAGGAACAGCTCGATTTGATCACTCCCGCTTTGAGGGAGATGCAACTGAGGAAAGAGGAGCGGATGAAACAGTTCCGAGCTGTGCAGGGCCAGATCCAGAAGATTTCAGCAGAGATCGCTGGTCAGTCAGTCTACGATGAATCACCCTCGAGCATCATTGTAAATGAGAATGATCTTTCGCTGAAGAAACTGGAGGAGTATCAGAATGAGCTGCAGAGGCTTCACAATGAGAAGGTACGACAGTCAACTACAGCACTGTAAAGAATCTTATCCTGGAAAATAACTCGATATCCTTTCTTGATTCGGGAAGAACGATAGGCTCCAGCAAGTGGAGAAGTACACTGATAGAGTCCACAGCCTCTGCACGACCATGGGTATGGATTCATCGATGATCATCACGAAGGTACATCCAACCTTGAATGAACTTTGCGGTATATCGAAAAACATAAGCGATGTCATCTTGGTGAAGCTTGATAGCACTGTCGTATCTCTGGAAGAAGAAAGACTGAAACGGCTCGAGAAGGTCAGGTTCTCACAACTACAATTTACCGTCTATCTGTAGCCATTCTTACCAGCTCGATGCCATTATGTTCGATCAATATTGTTGATACAATTTTGCAGCTCAAGTACCTTGGTAAAGCGTTAACGAACTTGTGGAATCTGATGGGTACACCTTATGAAGATTGGCGAACATTTTCTCATGTAACCAATTTGTTATCCGTGTCTCCGATGGATGTGCTGGAGCCTGGAAGCCTCAACCTTAATATAATCGAACAGGTTCGTATACCCGACTGCTTTCACCAAACAGCTGTCACCTAAGGTGCAAAGCTGATGAAATCTGTGTGTTGCATTAACTTCAAGGCTGAAGCTGAAGTCAAGAGGCTGGATCAGCTTAAAGCCAGCAAGATGAAAGAGCTTTTCATCAAGAAGCAGAACGAACTGGAAGAAATATGCCGCAAGTCACACATGGAAATCCCATCAAGAACCGAGATGGATAACATTCTCAACCTCATAAATTCTGGTACGTATAAACGTTTAGGGTCCATTCACTTTGGGTAATTGAGAAAGAAACTTGCAGAGACTGACCCAAATGCCCAAAGGAGAAATCGATCACGCCAATATCCTCATGAGCATGGATGAGCAGATAGCAAGGGCAAGAGAAGAAGCTTCTAGCAGAAATGCCATAATGGAAAAGGTCGAAAAATGGATACTAGCACGAGAAGAAGAGCGCTGGCTGGAAGAATATAACAGGGTTCGTTTCAGATGCTGATATGCGTTGTTATTTATTGATTCCAGATTGTTCCTTGTAATATATATCAAAACATCATGAATTTGCAGGATGAGAATCGATATTCAGTCAGCAGGGGAGCCTTTAGGAATCTAAAGCGTGCAGAACGTGCCCGAGTGACGGTTAACAAAATTCCTGGTAAGGCTACTCTGTCTAGCCCGAAGAGATTACTGAGAGGAATTTTTTTTGAAAAAAGAAAGAAAGATCAAAGTGATAAAACGGGAATTGGTTGGACAGGTAAGGCTTACCTAGTTCAGCGAGCACCTGATACGCGATGGCGATGCTTAACCTCATTGGGCAAACCCACGATGTTTCTATTCTACCTTTTTCTTTTCTCGGGAAAATTTAAACATTTGTTTCTGAAACTTTGTTCATTAAGGTTGCCACCTTAACTTTTTTCAGCCTATGGATCTAAATAAATGCAGCTCAGGTGGACCTTCTGATAGCTACCACCAGAAGTTGGGAAGAAGAAAGAAAGAAAGTCTTCTTGTTCGATGAGGTAACTTGTTTTCTTAGCTCGGCCTACATAGCGATGAAGTAGACGTGGCCCCAATTCGGGCAATAACAATATCCCTTGAGCTTAAAGACAATAAAGTACATTTGCTATTGTTGGAACCATGAACAAGACACTACTACCAGAAAAGAAAGCAACGATATATGATAGAGATTGAAAGCGCACCCAAGTTGATGGATTGATATTTGTTGCTTCAATCAATGGAACATGTCTATGAATAAATGAACCCCTCTTAACAAAGAGTAACAAGAGAACTAACTGATCTATCCCTGAGAATGGTTGATCGACAAACAAAGGCAAACTTTGAAAAATATATTTGGAATTTGCCTTGTCTGTCTAGATTTGTTTATGTAAAAACACTAAAACTGTTTCAGTTCTGAACCCCCAGCTCTAGCAGTTAAACAATGTGGTGAGACCTTTTGTTCTCTAGGTGCCACTGCTTGCAATGTTGGAAGAGTACACTGTGTTGAGGCAGGAAAAGGAGGAGGAGAAGCAAAACCAAAGGGTTAGTCTTACTTGAAATTCATGAGTACATGGCATTCTCAGTGCAAAATCAGCTCACTCTCTCATTGCAATACTAACCGAGAGGCTACAGCTACTGCTTCATAACCAGTCAACTTCCTATGTAGGAACAGAAGAAGGTACAGAGCCAAGCAGCCGTTGAACAAGAAAACTTGAATGGACTGAGACCGGGTACTAGCAGTCGGCGCCTTTCAAACAGGAGCTTGAATGTAAGTCCTGGCAATGGTTCTCCGCTGAACAGAAGGCTCTCCTCAGGAACCCCGCAGTTAGAATCAAATAGCATCAATTTTGGGACTCAAAGCAGTCCTTTCAGAAAGGAAGCAAGAAAGACAAAGACACAGAAGTTGTTTGCACGACCTGGGTTTGCATCTAATGGTAAAGAAGAGACCGCTTCTGTAGTCTCTACTTGTTCTGGTCCTGTGTCCCCTTGAAATTATTCCCAATCTCGTCATCCTCAAGTCTGATTCAATAAGATGAGGCAGTGTGCTGATTAGGGGAAAGTTTGGTTTTTCTGTGAGTTTATCAGGGTTTGACAGAGGAATAACTCCCGGTTTTGCGTTGATACCTAAGTCTGTGGACGTTTGATTTAATCTCTTGTACTTAAAGAGCTTATCACTGTTGTTATCATAAAACTCATTGGAATTTGAATGTATATTTCCATCAAAAAGTTGCGTGCTACAAGTTTCATGCTGACACTTGAGCTACAACCCATCATGAAAAATTGAATGAGAGGCTTATCTAAATAGCTGAGGGGTCAACCTGTCATATGGATGGTCACTCGGATGGTAAATGCGGAATCAATATCAAGACCAATCAGCATCGGGCATATGTATACTTCTTCTTCTAACAAATGGTGGGAAACCGGAGGTAAATTGACGGGGAGTATGCGACTGGCTTTGAATTAAATTACAAGAATGTCCACGGCCGACCCCATTACGACCAGGTGCCTTGTTACTGGGTAAGAAGGCACATTGTTCTGGCTGGAGTTCGTTACAGGACAGCACTTATCGTGACGTCATACGAGAGTTAACCAGTCAACCGGAGTTAATATTAACTAACCACGGTTAAGTTCAAATCCAGTCTCCTATAAAGCCCGGCTCTCCATTCCACGCTCCTCTCTCCCGCCAAGCGCCTGCAGATCTTTCATTTTCTCAGTTAACTCTTTCAAATCAAAATTTTCTGTCAGCACAAGTCTGCTCTACTTCCTGTCTCTCCCTTCTCGATATTCAGATACCATGGTAATCTCAACTTGGCGTCAGAGCTTTCACTAGCTTCCACCTCGACGGATTTTTGTATCTTCAATCGGATTGATCGTACGATTGTTGCAGATTATTTATCACGAGGTTTTTTCTTCGGTTTGTTTTGTGCAGGTTGTTGCACAGAAGGTGAAGGAAGCAGAGATCACGGAGCAGGACTCGCTTCTACTGGTGATCAATAGCTTTTATCATTTGATTGTTTGCTTTCTATCTCATGTCACATGATGTCTGTCTTTGGTTTTCTGTTGTTTGTTTATTGTTGATGCTTCTGAGTATTTTCCTAAGATAACACGTTCTGATGCTTTGATCAATTTTCTGCAAGTCTGGTAATGTTAATTAGATCCTCTAGTTTCTTTCAACCACCTGCTTGAATTGCATTTTCTATAAACCTCCAGTGATTGTCTCATTTTAGAATATCCGAGCTATACTGACTTAGCCTTTTTGGTTTGTACTTGAACGAAAATCTCAAAATCCATGGTGAATCTACTAGTGTAAGCCCTAGTAATTAGTATAGTTGTTCTCATGAGCTGTACGAAGAATATTTTGAAAAGCTCCACGAATACCTCAGCTCAATCATTCCCAATTCTCATATCCAGGAAGTCAATATTGAACTTTCCAATTAAATGAGCTCAGCTCGTGCTGTGCATCCTGTGGAGAAACAGCAACCAAATCATATATTCTGGAATTAGAGAGAACATGTAGAAATTTGATTCTTGATTTGTCAGTGATCGTACTCTGCTGATGTTGGTTTGATATTTTATTGTATGCTGATTCTCATGTAAAAGACAAGGAACCTGCTTCGAATTGCAATCTTCAATATCAGCTATATCAGAGGCCTTTTTCCCGAGAACTACTTCACTGACAAGTCTGTTCCAGCCCTTGGTAAGTTTGATTTAACCTAATTTACTGTTACTAAGTATATGTCACTGATGATCTTCTTCCGTTATAGAGTTTGTTCTCATTATTTAATTTTCTGAAAACTCTAACGGTTCACAGAGATGAAGATAAAGAAGTTGATGCCAATGGATGCAGAGTCAAGGAGGTTAATTGATTGGATGGAGAAAGGTTTATAACTATTGGCCCCTCTTTTGGTTTTGTTTAGCAGATCTAAGACCATCATGTTCCATTCTAGGTGTGTACGATGCATTACAAAAGAAGTATCTAAAGACACTATTGTTCTGCGTGTGCGAAGCATTAGAGGGGCCAATGATCGAGGAATATTCATGTAATCCCTGGAAGACTCCATTGTCAATATTGGATTGCTTATATAACATTTGGTTAGTTGTGGATCCTGAACGAAGTAATCTGTGATCGTTCTCTCCCTGCAGTTTCATTTAGCTACTCCAGTTGTGATAGTCAGGAGGTTCTAATGAACATCAATCGCACTGGAAACAAGAAGGGAGGTGCATTCAAGTGTAACTCTACTGAAGAAATCACTCCCAACGAGATGAGGTTGAAAATCCAATTTCTTACCACTTGTATTGCAATCAGTTGATTGTCTTTAGCAAGTTATTGGATGTTAATTCGCAATTCCACTTTAAATCCCAGGAGTTCCGCTTGTAAAATGGTTCGAACTCTTGTTCAGCTGATGAGAACTCTAGACAAAATGCCAGAGGAGGTAAACTATGGAAGATTCAAAATATTGTTTATCCTCAAGTTATTTGGTAGACAGATCGCTTGAAGACATTATGTTGTTTTGCCTCAATTCCTTTCAATATGCCTGCATTGACATGAGATTAAATTTCTGTTACAGCGGACCATTCTAATGAAGCTTCTATACTATGACGATGTAACAGTATGGCTTATTCTGGACCTTTTACTCATAAGCATCATTTCTTATTTCTCCTCCGCTTAAGCATTTTCCAATTAATTAACAAATAGAAAACTAATCACTATGAGTTGCTTGTGCTGCGAACAATGATTAACTTGGATTTCCTTCACTAAAGTTACACATGGTTTCATAAAGATAAGGGAAGTCATTCCAATACCACAAGATTTATTACAGCCTGCAGATTATGAACCTCCATTCTTCAGAGGCTGCACTGAAGAAGAAGCTTATAATCCATGGACAAAAAATCCTTTGAAGATGGAGGTTGGCAATGTTAACAGCAAGCATTTTGTACTAGCTCTAAAGGTAGGGACCACAACATTTTGTTGTGCCATCTTTTCTAATTGTGGCTTATATTCTTGAATAAACATTTAGAAAGGTCATACATACTACAGGTAAAGAGTGTGCTCGACCCTTGTGAGGATGAGAATGATGATAGTGAAGACGACGAAGTGAGCCTAGGAAATGATTCTGTACATAGAGATGAATACTCTGACTCTGACATAGAGGTAAAGTACTAAAGTGTCGAGTCCACCCATATTCAAGAATGTCTTGCCATTTAAAGCTTGAAGAAGTCTTTCCAGTTACAATGAGTTGTTCCACAACATTGTTTCAGGTCGACCAGTCACCTGGAAATCAATATGTGATTGCCCCAATTGGTATAAACATGAACTTCCATCCTCCTAAAAACTCTGTTCTTGATTTTTTTTCCCCTCCTTTTTCCTTTCTTTCCTCTCTGTCCTCTACTGAGATAAGACTAGCAATATTCGCATGACAGATAAAAAACTGCAGGATGACAATTGCATGGTCGATGAAGGTAATTTGCCTTTGATGCATCGTATAACTACATTCTGGAGTTTGTCCTTAGCATATGAAATAATAACAAGAATATGTTCTTAGGCTTTTGTCTATTTTGCATAGTATATATTGTCTGGCGTCTCTAACTCAAATCTGTCATCCAAGGTGCAGATGATACTCAGGATCCTGTAGAAGATGAACATCAATTGGCTCGAGTGAAAGAGTGGACCATCTCTCACCACTTTGGCAGTTTTAAACTAGCTGATGTTCTCTCAAACTTCACTGATGTCTCAGTGGTAATCATGTCCAAGCAATTATGTCACATTTAAAAGAAAAATGACTATTTTCACAATGAATTATGAATATATTTGATTTTGATTGTAATTCAGTATCATGGACATTGCAGGAATTGACAGAAGGTGAGAGAGACTACACTCCACCCTTACTGGGGAGGAATCCGTAGTACTGCAATTATTTATTAACTTGAACATCTATATATAAACTTGATGATGGTTTTCAGAGATCATGGACAGACTTGTCGTGGAAGGTGTCGTATCAAAGACTGGCAAGGATAGTTATACTGTGAACAGGCAGAAGGTTCCATAATGTTTTGCTTTCTACTAAGATATATGTCTTTTCACCATCTTCCTAATCTCTTACGTTTATCTTAATCTTTTTTTAATTAATGAAGATTTCTATCCATGTCTTCCTTGTTTTTTCCCACCTGAAAGGTCGAAACTGGACGGCAGACTTCTTATTATGATTTCCCTGACGTGAAAGAGGAAATTGAAAACCAGGCAGTCCAAGGAGGCGAAAGAGCTCCACAGTTTGATGATTATATGTACATGAAGGTGTGTGGACTTTTGTTACTCTTAATAATTGCTTTTCTCGCACTAACTTTCGTCGATGAATTTATTATGATATATCTGCTTTATTCTGCTCCCCAGTCGGATGCCATTCTGGCTCTTTCATTGTTCACAAAGAGAGAATGGCTCTACTTATGGATCGGATCTTTTCAAGAACTAAACATTTTCATGTCAATGTGTAGTTTTTAACTGATGAAAAGAAAAAAAAACTGTCATTTCTGCCATCATTGCTTCAGAATCTGACCCGTAAGATTTAAGAACTGCTGTAATTATATCATCTAACCAGACACTTTATTTCCAAAATCCCAGGCTCTGTATCATGCTCTTCCGATGAACTACGTGACAGTGGGAAAACTTCAAACTAAGCTCGACGGTGAAGCCAATCAGAGCGCTGTAAAGAAGCTCATTGATAGGATGGTTTATGATGGTCTAGTTGAAAGCAAAAGCAATAAGCGACTAGGTATTTCGTACAAACCCCAGAGTGAATCCACACAACTCTCACCATAATTTCTCTCATGAGAATCTTCTAATCTTGGTGTTGAAACAGGAAAGCGTGTTATCCATTCGAATCTGACTGAGAAGAGACTAGCAGAAGCCAAGAAAGCCTTGCATCGGAATGAATCCATGGTAAAAGGAGACAAAGTCCTCCACCCCACAACCGCCACGCCGCACCCCCACTCCCCACCCACAAAAAAAAAAAAAAACTACTCTTCTGCAACATGTCTCCATGAACCTTTATTACCGTTTGGTGATTCAATTTTTTGGCAGGACTTGGACATTGATGAACTGAATGACAATTCAGCTCCTCAGGAATATCCACAGAAGGGTACCTCACCTAGCTCTTTTCTGGTCTTCTGTACACATGACCTGACAGGTATGCAAGGATTTATGCTTACTGAATCCCAGTCTGCAGGGAATAATCAACAAGACATGTCTACTTGTGGGGTCCTGCACTCCATCGGATCGGATCTCACTCGGATGAAGGTCCAATCTGGTGTGAATCCCAACATCTCCATACAGAGCGAGCAGACAACTTCCAGGACAAATGGACACGAGAATACGCCCATGAGCAGGGCGAAGGTTTCAGTTTCTGATGTCGCTTATACCTTTTGCAAATGAAAGAGCTAGACGATACATTTGTTTCATCACGTGTCCTTTTTTCCTCTATTTTTTTTAAAATTCTGCAGCCGGTAGCTTCAAGGGAGAGTTTCGTCCCAGGTAATAGCAAAGCTGGAGCTATCATGGGCACCCTGAACGGTGAAGAGGTGGACGCAGTTATTTGTAGTATAACAAGCCAAGAAAAACGCCCTAGGAAGACAAGCACGGTACTTCTGAAAATCCTCTGTTTTAAAAATCAAGTCAAACCGCTGCACGCCTTCGCACTCTCTAATTGTTGAGATGCTTCAATGTTTATGTTTCTTCAGGTTAAGGAGCCAATCCTCCAGCACACAAAGCGTCAGAGGTCTCAAGTTGCTTAAGAAGCCACAGCTTCTTAAAATATTGATCACTCTATCGGGGTGATCTCAGGAGCCTCAGACTTATCAATAAATTGCTGAATTATCAGCAGGGAACTTGCACTTTGCAGAATATAATTCTAGGAAATTGCTCAATATTTGAAAAAACACCGGTGATTAAAAGAAAAAAAAGCGCCCTTAGAAGTTGAAACCTTCTAAAGGATGGATGATTTGAATCTGGAATTATATACCAATGTAATGCCGACTACAAATTGGAGTCTTTAAACAGAACACCAAAAGAGGCACACACATGGACAAGAGCAAGAATAAAGGATTAGATAGCTCTCATGCAAGCTCAACAATGTGTAGGCCAAGAGATACAACTGGCAACGCAATTACTTGCAACCTCATTCAAACCAAGGAACCGGAAGATCCTGCTTATCACAAAGCTTGGTTCACAGTTACCACATAAGATCCAAAGTTTCCCCATAAATAAAACCTTCAGCATACAGCAGATACTTCATATCATACAAGACGCCTGTTCCCCTGACAAATAATATTGACGCTGCCTGCGCCAATAAAAGAAAAATGTCACAGGAAGTTGGGATAACAGTGAAGCAACCTCAAATGTGAAATATGCATCTACTTGAATTTAATAGATATGCTTGGAAAAAGATAGAAACGCCAAAGGAAGACACATGAATCAGTGTTCAGATATAGGTGTAGACTTTTTTCTTGACAGATACAAAACTGCCTGCATCCATCAATTTCTTTCTCAGTAAACACCAGTTTCAGCACCACAGGTATTAGAAAAGTGCCAAGCCTATATGTGCTACAGCACAACTTTCGAGTATAAGTCCCAGTAGAAGAACGGTACTATTTTCACCCAAAAATTGTTGCACTATTACAGACTAGAGTTCCCTTCACGAGTTAAGTTGAATCAATTGTTACCATACGATTTAGACATTTAAAAAAATGTAAAAAACCATACGTAAAATGGAAATGCAAAGGCGAAGAAACAAGCTAATGAGGTAGTGAACATATAATGAAAAATCCAAAAGAGCAGAAACTAAAAGCTCTGAACCTAATCCTTAATCTGTGCATTAGCCATATACGCAAAATTCAACTCCTAACATGGCCTATAACTATTCAAATTAGTTTTATGGCCTCCAGGATGGAACAAATAAAAAAGGGAACATCCTCCCTCAAAACTGAATGTCAGGAAAAAAAAAAAAAGTAATCAAACCACTAGATAAACAGGTACTAGTAAGGCATGAACAACTGTAAAGAATCACTGGTTGCAAACCTGTTTTCTGAATTCACTTGGGTGTCCCGGAGCCCTCCTGAAGGAGTTCCTCATAAGGGTCCCTTCGGCCCGGAGCCCTCCTGAAGGAGTTCCTCATAAGGGTCCCTTCGGCCCGGAGCTTGGCTAATCTGAGGGTCCCAGAAGAGCTGAGCGGAGAGGGTAGCTCCACATCTCCTTAGTCTTGTTGCAACGGTCCTTCACCGAATAAATATGCTCTCTGAATTTCCTGTCCCTCTCCTTTGGGTCCTCCATTAGCCTCAAGATCAAGCTCTCCGCGAATTCCGTTATGAAACCCATTTTCCCTCTCCTCCTGCCCAGAGAGTCAAAAACCAGTCTCCTCGGCAATTCCCCGGGTCGATGTGGATGGCTATTTATAACAATAATATGCAATACGAAAGCACTTCATCGGGGGGCAGCAACAGAATGCAAATCACTCAACCCACTCTCAAGTCACAAAGGAAGACGAAATCTACAAATTGACGAGACCGTGGAATAATGAAAGACTGTTACGTTACCTCTTTCACTTCAGCAGCAGGGAGACAAAAGAAGATGTGGCAGTTGCAATCCCGCTGCTCGGAGGAGTAGCCTTTAACGTGTCCGACTGTGGAGGGGACAGACTGAGGTGCCGGCGGCATTCACCGGCGAATGAAGAAAAGCAGCAGCAGCAGCTGTAGAGGGAAGGGAGACAGAAATGGGCCGGGCCGGGCCGGCCTGACCTTGGAAGTGTTTGAATTTAGGGATTAGGTGAGTGGTGTAGGCCCATCAAACAATCTCTATGGGTTTAGATCGGTCTGTCGATATCAACGAAGTTTATCCTGCTCTACGGACGAACAAGTGGGAAGGGTAGAATATAAGCAAGTTGTGGGGAGAGTTCTATCAGGCAACGGGAGGGAGAAAATTAAGGATTCCGGCTGAGTTGAGGTGCTGATGTATGAATCCGCACTGTTTTTTTTATTGAATTTTCAATGGTCTTAAATTAGTTGAACCCTTATCCCACCAGCTGTCACGTGCGGTTATCGTCATTTTTGCTCCTATGCGATTTACCCGGGCGCCAGTCTTTCCGGCGCAACCACGACGACGGCTTCGAGTCGAAGAACTGAATTGACTGTTGGGGGAATATAAAAACGACACAGAGATAGAGTTTAACTTTAATACCGCTGTCCTTCGGTAGTTCAATTTCAGGTGGTCCGTCCATTTCAACTGTCAGGCTTGGTGGGGGCTGCGGGAAGCATGACAGAGGCCACCGATAAGTGACAAGTAAGAATCCATGTGAGTCCCGACCCAACATAACCAACCATTCCTTCGATCAATCAATAGGATGATTCAGTTTAAAAAATGCGACGGCTCAAAGATCTCGGACGCTTGAGTGGGGCAGCGGGATGTGGTCCACTACACGGTTGATCTAAGACTTGACTCTCGCAAGGGAGTGGGACATCGGGAGCTAACAGAATCCCGAGACTTGCACTCAAAGGAAGTGATTTCCCAGTCCAGAGGGCCAATGGACTCACGAGCAGGATTTGGTCGTACGGATTGGGCCTTGGGCGTACGTAATGACTTATCCAAAAGCAAGATACAACTGATTGCCCCCTTGAAGTTGAAGCCATATGCCCACAACCCTCAAATTGGTCACAACCGACGCTCCTCCTCCTCATCCTCCTCCTATTCTTCATTTTCGTCTTCCTCGTGCTTCCTAGCTTCAGCCCTTAGTTTTACTTAAAATAATAATAATAATAATAATTTAAATGATTGAAACAAAAACAATCGAAGAGGAAAGACAACTTGATTTCAACTTTTCATATGGACTTCACGGATCGATACAGTAACCTGTCTGTCAGGTATCTCATCATTAAGCACGACTGCGGACATCTAAAAGAAAAAAAGAAAGAAAGATGAATAGGAGAGGACCATACGTTACGTACGATCTTCACAGATCTGATTCAGTTTTTTGACAATACCCGAAACATTGATCGGCAAGAGCAAACAAACCATGAACCATCCACATCCCGCATTTCACTCAATCTCAACGGGGGTCGTCATCTCCCTTCTGGAGGAGCGAAGAACGACGAAGTGGAACCGTCCTTGTTATTAGCAGAAGAGACATATTGAACTGTTTTGTTATGACGGCTCACTCGAAGCTTCTTAATCTTCCCTCCTATTGCAGCGGCTGATCTGCGGGGGGACTCGGATTTTCTGTGACGGAGCAGGACGCGCGGCCCATCTCCGGCTCCGAGAAGCCAGTTCCCTTTCCTAAGCCACAAATGGTACACAGTGCACACGCAACCGCCCCGATGTGGTGTGTCTGTGGGTTCGGCAGGCTAATTTGGCCATATACCCCGATTTTCAAGAATGTCGTTTTCTGTCTGCCTACAACTCATCCCACTGCCTAACCTAATTCTATTGATGCTATTTTGCCCTATCTCCAGCCTTACAGACAGATTGGATGTGGTGGCCGTGGCTTTTCCCAACTAAGAATAATTCAATTTACATGTTCACCCACATGTCACTCACTACTTCTGATAATTAGGAATAATTGCACGAGCCTAGCAAGATGCTGGGGTTTATCGTATTTTCCAACCATTTAAGAAAAAGTACATCTGATTATGGGCAAAATTCTTCTATTTCCAACTTGAGATCAGCACCTTACGAATGCTATAGTACCAAAATAACTCCACCATAGTCTATACAACCAGTAGGGTGGGTGTGTGAAAATGTAGACATTAACAAAAATTATAATCTAATTTTTACCACCGAAAAAAATGTCCCATTTTCTTGTCCTTCACCCGATCAACGCCCCCACCAAAAAAGGGAAAAAAAAATCACGGATGCCGGAGACAAACGGCCGTCACCGTCTTCGTTAACTCGCCGCCGCAATGACATCACCGTTAGCCCCACCAACCCCGTCATTTCCAACGCCGTCCAACCTCTCCAGAGGCGCGCAATCCGCCTTGTGCCGGAGCTTCCAGTCGAGCGCCTGACACGCGCGCGAGCAGTAGTTCACGGTCCCGCACACCGAGCACCTCCTGAACTCGTGCTTCCTCGTCTCCGACCTCCCGCAGCCGGCGTGCGAGCACAGCCTCAGCCCGGACCCCGCCTGCCCGACCCGGGCGGCAAACCACTCCGACAGTAATCTGTTAGCAGGGTGGGGCTCCGGGGCTGGTACGTTGCATCCGAAGTCGCTCAGCAGGGGGCACCCTGCCCCTGCCTCCTGGCACGGCGGCGATGTCCCGGGGCTGTTGCTGCCGTGTGGGATCCATGCGAGCAGCGATGTGGAGTTGGAGGTGGAGAGGACGGCCGCGAGCTCCCTCGCGTTGGCCTGGACAAGGAAGCGACGTCCCTCTGCCACGTTCTGTCGGACGCCGTAGCCATCCTGGAGGCAGTGGCCAAGCTCACGGAGGGCATCGATGTGGCCGAGGAAGGCTGCTCGAGCACAGAGGGCCACTCCAGCCCGGAGGTCCTTGTCGTTCTTGGAGCCACCGCTGCCGTTGAATTGTATCACCGCCAGCGAGTAGAGAGACGGTGCGTGGGATTTTATCGCGGCCTGCGCCATGAGAGATGCTCCGCCCCGTCTGTTTTGCAGGCAATAGAACCGAATCTGCAGCAAAAGCAATCCATTTAGGAGCTCTTATGTGGCAATAATTTTTCCATATCGATCGAATCTCTGTTTTAAGTCTGTCAACTCACCATGCCGAGAGTGTAGCACGCCTCAACGTTCCCGGCATCGGCGCAGAGCTTGAGAAACCGCTGAGCCGAATCGGACCAATTTCGGGCTCTGACGGCAAAAGTTTTTGAAGAAGCCCTCGACAGCACGAGCGAGTGGAGACCCAACCCATTAAATCTCCTGCACCTGTTATGTTCCCCAACAAACCGATTAAGTCTGTCTGTACAATCATCAGATAGGTGAAGATTAATACAGGGATCGGATCGTTCATTGGCCTTACGTTAACAAGACACTGATGAAATCGGAGGGGCAGGAGGCGGTTGCGCTGAGCTTGGAGAGAATACACAGTACGAGGTCGTCGGGCAGAATGTCAAACATATCGGACTCCATGGCCAGCACCCTCCGCCTCCTCCCGCTGCAGCGGACGGCCCGTTCTCCACCTTCTGGGGCCGAATCTCCGGCTGCCCTCTTCCTCTTCCTCTTCCTCTTCCTCTCCCTATCCAAACACGCCGCACCCACGGCCCCAAAAACCGCCGGATAACACAGTCCTCCCCTCGTCCTCATCCCAATCGTCTCTCTCGGTACCCCTTCCTCTGTAAGAAATGGAGGTCAGTGGGGGAAGCTAGGTGAGGATTTATACCAATGGCGCGGGTCTTAGGAGGTACCATGAGGAACGACATTGCCGATTGTTGTTGTAACTTGTACTCCCTCCCACTCACTATTAACAAATATAAAGTAAACAAAATAAATAAAAGTAAAATTTATTACAGTAAATTTTTTTAAAAAAATAAATGAATTCAATATACTTCTGTGGCAAACTCGCAATTTTCTGGGTGCGCGGGTCAGTGCAATTACAGACTTGCCCTCATCTGACATCTCGTCGCTATGCCGGTCCGTGGTAGTTGACCGTGATCCTGCGAAACGGCGTCGTCGACCATGCTCCTCCTCCTCCTCGTCTTTTTTATGGAGGACCGTGAAAGGCAAGGAGAGAATTTTGTTCCTCTCTCTCTCTCTAACTTCTACAAGCCAGCGCGAGGGAGATTGAGATATCAGGTTCAGGCTATTAGTCCCCCCCCACCTACGCACCCCTCCCGCCTAAATGTGTCACCTCATTTTCCTCAAATTTGATTGATTTCAAAGCAGTTAATCCTGTTATAACGGATAAAAACTAACTCTAGTTGTTTTTGGAAGCGACCCGACCCGGCTTGAGGTTTGCCCGATATGGGTGCTGAGTTACGAAGCATTCGGCGCAACGTAGCGCGTGCCGGCCCATGTGCGATATTGGGATCAGATACCAAAAATTTTCGGGGATGCTTAATCGAGTGAAGCGAGTGAGAATTCACTCTACCCACGGCATGGCATGTACATAGTCAATCAATGAGAACAGCCTTCAACCTTTGGCTGAGCATTCTAAATTCCTTTGGTAAGAAGCGATAACTTTTTCAGCCTCGGTTTTCGTATTGCAAAATCCACAGTGATACTGCCCTTTTCAATTTTGTTCTTTTTTGAATTTGAATAGCTAATAACTGATAGTCGGTCGCAATTGGAACTGAGAGCCGGAGAGCTTTCGAACCAGCGTTTGGGGGTCGACTTTAAAGCTCAGCTAGTGTACCAACAATGGTCATTCTAAATTGGATTATGGTTGACTAATTCTTATCCGATTATGACAATATTCCATATAAGAGAAGTCAAGTCGGAGATAATGACACAATTTAATCTTCAAGTACCCAAGTTAGTTAGTGGGAGAAAAGAAAATGATATATATAATAAAAAATATAAATAAGTGAAAAAAAAGTAAAATCCATTTTTAACTTTACCTAAAAAAAGTTATTTAATAACATTACAAATCTTTCCAACAAAATTAGGAAAATTAGAAAAGGAATCTCCAGCAGACTTAACCATTGCTTACCTTATACACTTCACTTCAGGTAATCGTCAATGGATAAATATCCAAATCTCCAAGTATCAGATCCCCTTTCTCTTAAGTTCAATTTTTTTATAACATTAATAATGGATATAAATTAACAAAATCAAATTATTAAATATAAAGTTCTAAAATTTGTAAGTCTAAGATAGTCAAAAATTTATAAAGTAAAACCTAAACAGCCTTGGGTTTTCACTAAAAAGGAAAAAAAATCCCAAATTCACTTAATAGGATGGAAAAACTTGGTAAAAAAAATTGAAAATTCGCGTGCTATTGGAAAATGATTGCGATATTTCATTCGACAAGTAGTAGTACAAGAACGAGAGGGCTACTTTCTTGCTAAGTATGTGGCATCAGCCGTTGGGATCGACAGGGGAAGTCAAAGTTTTCGGCCCTTCGAATGGCCCCTTGATTTGACCTAATCATTACAAGCTTTCAAAGACTCTCTCCCCCCACCCTCTCGATCGATTCTGCACATGGATAAAACTGTTAATATTAGAACAGTTTCCGTGAAAGGATCATAAATCTCGGGTAGGGTTAATTATCGACAAGATTAAAGGATTAATTTGGTGGGTAACTGAAAATTTAATGACCATTTTGACAGTTTAGTCAAAAGTTGTCCATAATGCGTAAAATTCAAATAAACGCTAGGCGGTCACGGCGGTCCCTTGTTGATTTAAGGAATTTGGGCAACCAAGTGTTTTAAGACTAAAGTACTTATCATACCTTCATGTCGACTCGTTATGTAGATAGGATCACATCTTCGCAATCTTAAGCGATGGTTCGAGCAGGGATTGATGGCTCATCGGAAGCCACAAATTTTCGTGCTATGTCTGTTTATGCATTTTAATTCACTAAGCCTGTCGCAGTAGCCGACAGACAGATCATACTGAAATGCCCAGATACAAAGGGGCCCGACATTGCCCCTATCGAGTGAGTTAGCTTTACGTGGAAGTTAGGGAAGTTCATTCTTATATATACACACAGAATTGATTGATCGCTACCAATAATAGCTTCCGAGTTCACGCCTCCATGTGGGCTTCTTAGATCCCATTGGCATTGACACACCAACGGCTCCTACTGATTTTGTCATCCTGTGATAGATAGATTCTTCAATAATCTTATCTCACCACTACTGTATGAGGAAACGATCACCACCGCCAACTCATTACAAATTCAATGATTTACAGATTTATATTTGAGATAAGTATTAATTCCTTTCCATTATATTATAAATGTATTTACATCTACTAAAGTTAAGCTCAAGATCTTACTTTTTTTTTAGAGAAAAAAAATGAAATAAACTGACCCGTATTTATTAATAATTATATCAATATGGTAACTTGTCGAGTGGAATTCTGGTAATTCGGACGCAAAAAATGCACGGTACTCGGAGGAAACGGAGGATAAGGCTTGGGGGATGACGTGGACCTCGAGAAGCGATGTCGACCGTTCGTGTCGTATCCTGCGGGCCCACGCCCACTGCTCGGAAGGGAGAACAAGATTGCTCTCCTGCGGGTGAGCGTAGGGCCCAGAACACGGACCCACTTCCCACATGCCGGCACGTCGGCCGCCTCCTCCCGCAATCAACGCTAGAAGAAATCATGAGAAATGACAGGCGGGCATACATCCACACAGAAGAGGATCGAGGGAAAGGGAGCATTGGATGGAAGAAATTATTGACTACGGCAAACTGTTTTTTTCCCCCATTAATTTCCCATAAATTCCGATATTATTTACGAGAATTGATTTTTCTAAAGCTTTAGGGTTTTTTTTTTCTTTGAATTTTCTCCCTTCTTTTTGCTCCTGTGGCTACGAGGTTTCTTCCATCAATGCCTCAAATGTCGGTAGTTTTTGGGCACGTGTCGCTCCACATCTGAAGTTTTCGTAGATTTCAAGAAATGAAGGTCCATGTTAAATCTCATAATCTGGTTGGGCGTTCTCTCCCATTTATGGCATATGGTAGAGGAATAGCGGCACTTTTAAAAGTTGTGATATAATAATATAATTCTGGAAGAAATTATAAATTTAATTTTTATTTACATTTTTTATTTTAAAAAAATTCATTTGGAGCGCCTTATCCGTATCCAAGGGACCAAGGGGGCCGGGAAATGCTATTAAGATGAGCACAGCTTAGTCACCTCAGTGTTAGGTGGTAACGATAAGCAATGTGGGATTCGTTCATCTGATAAAACACATGTCTGTGTCTCATTAAGGGAAAATTTTCAATATACATACACCCCTATGCAAACGGTGTTATATATATATATATTGATTGCATATAAAACTATGAACTAAAATAGGACAGCAGAATAATAGGGTGTGAACAATCTCACGGTATACATATAATATATTTATTATTAGATCGAACGATGTTACTTATCCCAATTTATGAATGACTATGTATTCAAATGATAATAGCGAAAATTGAAACTGAAATTCTGAGATCATTTATGGGAGGAAATAATATTATTTACATATATATATATATATATCATTATTTATTAACCATGACGGTCGGTGTAGATACGCATAACCAGCCGAGTACGATCGATGGGGGCTGACCATTTATACGCGTTTATACGTGCGTAAGTACACGTCATTGTAATACTCTTAATGATATCTATGCACACACTCAGTACATAAATGTCACGTGGCCATTTTGTTATGGCCGTTTCACTTTCATATATAAAGACTGCTGAGAGCTGCATCTGGTGCAAGTTCTTATCGACAATCATAAGTTCATTATTAAATTACCTGAAAATTTATTATATTTTCTCCCTATTTTAAATATATATATAATGTTTAATATTTGCGTAAATATGCATTATGTTTGTTTGTTTCACAAAATATCAAGAGTAATAGCAGTGTTAATATTTTCCATCAATTACTGAAATGCAGCGTATCTATGCGTTGCGTGCCCTTGACACGTGATGGCTTAATCATCGGAAAAGTCGCGTATGAAAAATTGTAACAAATAATCGTCATCGCCGTGTCAACGATTAATTGAAAAGATTAACGCCGTTGACACATGTACTGTGTCGTCAATAAGTAATTAAACATAGTGTATAAATATACTTAATATTGAATGCCATATGCAATTTCCATTTCCTCCCCACCACCCTTCCGATATGCCTGTGCGAGTGTGTGGATGGATATATATGAAACTATGGCCTCCATCGCGGATCGCCGAGAACGTCTCAATTAAGCAACAAAGTTGCTGATCTTGCAATTTTTGGATAAGTTAGAGATTGCTTTTTTCTAGCTTACTGTATGTCATGGACATATATATTATATTCATCTTTATCTAAATGAAAAGCGCATTATACATACACATATATATATATAAGGAGTTGGTGGGGTGGGGGTCAAATTGACGAGCCATAAGATGTCTCTCTTTTGAGCCCTTTATCCGTTTCTAAATAAATCAAAACATGCAGTTGAATAATGCCATGGAAGCCTTATCATTTCATCGATTATGCGGTTCACGATCTCTCGTTTTCACGGAGGCATAGAACGTCAACTGTGTCCATCGATCGATCATTCATGGCAGTGGTTATTATGATCGTCAGGTGCTGAGCATTACTGGTACAAATGCGACAGATACAACCAACAACGCATGCAATTTCACTGTGCACTCTTCATCGTGGCAAATGTATATCTCTACATACAGCCCAATCTTTATGTTTGCGAGTTCCACTGTGTTCTAATCAATTTATTAATTCGATCCAAAGTTTAAGATTAATAACAAGATATGTATTAGTCTCAATCATGTTGTCAAAACTAGGTCGAAAGATAGAGTGAATTAATTCAACATTTCTTATATTGAATGACAGTTAAGAGTGATTAAATGTTTTCGCTTCTAAAAGTAAAATCATGCCAATAAAAAAATTTCATTATTTACAATAGCATACCTTGATAAGTCCCTTTAACTTGAGTTTAAATTGATTGTAACTAATTAAATTAGCGAAATCTTTACTGAGACAATACACTTGGTGTCAGCCCATCTTCTTGAACTTGCACTAGCATATAATATGTATATATATATATATATATATATATATATATATATACACACACACACACGCATATGGTAGAAAGTTTGAGGGAGACGCAACATGAACAGATCAAATAAGATATACCAAGTTGATGTGAGAAATGAAGGGTCCTTGCGCAGGAATGCGTTATCTTGACGTTGACCGCCGCCGGCCAGGGAAAAACCGGCCGACGCATGGCCGGCTTCTCTTACGGACTAGGCTTTCTCATTGCCCGGCGCGTGACAGCCCTTCATCGTTAGGACACGCTCCATCGCCTAAACAGAACGTATTGAATATTTCAATTGGGAACTCTCAGTCTGAGGATAAATACATATGGCTTAGGTTTAGAATAGGCAATCACACCGTAAAGAGCTTTTATATGACAGATCGAGCTATTAGATTCGAGCGTGGTAATGAGAAATTTTGGAGCACCCTCTTGACGACGGACACAAACTCCACATAATCTGGAGAATGGCCTCGCGCAGTCTTCCATGGGCATTGCATATTCAGAAGATGTCTTATGACCACTACGTAAAACTAGCCCTGATGGCCCCCTACATTTGTTTAGCAAATGTCCCTACGTTAGAATCACATCGAGAGGTCAGGGTGGAATTTATCTCATTATTGCCCTCTTGATTGGGATGGTGATCTCATATTATTGATCGATTTTCTCATTAAACTGAGCGCTGATCTTCCTTCCACAACTGAGACTCAATGTTTCATTCTACATGGTGCTATTTTGTATACACGATTGTGGAAAGGAAGACATTGTGCTTCACATGATGATACTATCTATATAGGATCTGCATTGATTTTGTAAATTCTATGAACATGCTCTATCTAGAATACAAAAAATGAATGGCTTGGTACTCATTATGATACAGAACACTCAACTTCACTGATGAACAACTATATGGCGGATCGAATTTGAAGGCTACCATCTTGATAACAACTCTGTTCTCGCTTCAAGTTCATGGGCAGGTAGTGGGGAAGAAGGAGAGACGGAAGATGGAGGAGAACCAATTCTCATGTTTACTGATGCTGCATGGACTTCCAAGGAAACATGTTTGTTTGGTGTCGCACTCCATGCCAAACTCAGGACATTAAATTTGTCTAAGAGAGACTATGCAGAGTCCGCTGGTCATGCGGAAGCTAAAGCGCTCTTGATAGCAGCAGACGTAGCGAAGCAACAAAATTGGTCCTTAGCCATCTTTCATTGTGATGCCCGTGAGCTTGTCCTGTCTGTAAATAGGAAATTAACTCCTGCTCGGGACTACACTCATGTCTTAGGAAATGTTTGGATCACTGTTTGGTATCTATGATCTTGGTCTCGTTGATGGATCTCTATTAGAATTAAGACGAAATAGTATCATTGTATTGCATTAGTAAATAATGATCACATTAACGCATTGTTAGAATTAAGATCAAAATATATTACGAAATCATACATGTAAAATTGAAAGGAATATTTTAAAATACATATTATTTGCCCATATAATATTTTTATTATAATTATCTAGATGTAGTACATTCAAGGTTTGTCTATATCTCAGAGCAAAAGGCAGAGATATCAGCCAATTAGCACGTACGGCAGTCAATTAGAATTACGCTGACTGAACCCATAATATGTAAAGTAGAACAACCAAAATGGTGATGGTCTCATTCACCAGACCCACCAAGTCGGAGGTAAAAAACGGAACTGAATTTATCTCCCCCCCCAAAAAAAAAAAACAAAACAAAAGAGAAGTGAAGAAAGACGAACGGTGAAAATTAGATAACGTCGGACTTTGACTTTGACCTTGACTTTGACCGGTCTAAACTTGCACGTGACCGCGTAGTCCAGGCACAGCGACAGGTTCACTGGGTGCTCTGCTCCCGTACGTGAACTCACTTGCCCGAGTTAACACAGTCTTCAGCTATAAGGAGGACATATTATATCATTAGATAATGCAAATCCAGGAAGAGAGAGAGAGAGAGAGTAATTTCCACTTGACCTAGGCGTGGTCGAGTGGTTTGGCACTCATCATCCCAATGGGAGGACTCGAGTTCGAGTCTCACCTGCGATGGGGAGCTCTTAACCCCTTAAATGGGCCGACCCGGGACGATTCGGATTAGTCAGCTGGATAAAGTCTAACTGAATACCGGCTGTTTATAAAAGGAAAAAGAAAGAGAAATTTCTACGTGAGGAATGGCCCGATTTGAGCAGTAAAATGTCAGAAATCTCTGAAGGCTCGCGGAATGAATCGCCGCTGCGAGCAATTTTGAAGGTCGGGGGGGAGATTGCATCCTGCCTCCCGGTGCGGTGACAGCTTGCTCACCCTTTGCCTTTGCGTGCATGCCAAGTGAGCAATCAAATTTTAGCTTTGTCCCTTTGCGCTGTTTCCACCCCCCACACACACGCATTAGCAACAAACCGTGTCATTATTCGAAATAAAAATAGGTAAGACAATCTATTACCACGTACCCCCGACAAGCTTTTCGAGGAAAAAAGCCATTAATCTAATCATCCATGAATGTTCACGATATACACACTCATTGCTGTACTAAATATTCTTTCTATATATCATATTGATCTATACATGCGGGGTGATATAGAGTAATATATACTAATGGAAAGCCTGGCATTCCTTCCTATCCAAATTTAGTTTATCCTCATCACATCTACTTAAGTTCATATACATATATTTTTTACAGTATGCATCGGTCTGCATCTGTAAGTACTACAAAACCGTCTCAAATAACCCATATAACATCATTATTGGCACGGAACATCTTGATAAGGGGTCCCGCTATTTCTTTATTGTTCTCGTCCTTTTCATATCTCATTATTCGGACATAGATGCCATTTATAATCAAGAAGATGGAAGTTATCACCGAAATATTAAGTGTAATTGATAAGCTGGTGACGGACTCCAACTAAAGATCACGAGAGGGATCACTGTTATTATCGGCCCCCTCCTCCCAAGAGATTTATTAAGGTTATACATACATACACACACACACAGATATATATATATATATATATATTGTGATCAATCTTCCAATCTAATAGCAAAATGACATCTCACCTTCTAACCAACCACTGCTTGCTTCTTTCATCGGCTCCCATTGTTTTACCCTTAATGAAGAAACAGTGGATGTTGTCCCACCTCTCATCTTAATTTCCTCGTTTGTCACATAACTATATAAGTCGCATCCTCGTACACATCATACTACCAAATCTCGATTCGATTATATGAACGATAAGAGCTGAAGGGTGCAGGGAAGTGGCGCGAAACCAATTATTAACCCTTCTCGTTTCAGTATCATGACATACGTGGAGATTTCATAATTGAGATGTATTTAGGCTCATTCCACACTTTAATAGTAGTGTTTTGTTAACCTGAGCAAAGCAATTACAGATGGAGAAAATCGAGAAATCATCTGTACCTTACGTGCTAGATTTTGGGCATAATTTTCGGTGCTGACGCAAAGTGATAATTCTCCTCCTAAATTATTCTGTGCCTGAGTCTTGTCCGTCCCTTTACTCGAAGACAGCCTATATCGAGAGGAAAACAGAGAACAAAAAGGAACAAATGGGAGATTTTGGGGAATAGATTTGAGGATCGAGTAATTGGGGCTGGGTTTGTGGTGATAGTATTAATTCTTGCTTTCCCGGGTGTAAGGAGGAAATTCAGGAGGGAGTGGGATGGACAGGCTGCGAAGGAGATGCTTCTTGCTTTAGGAATTGGGCATCTCCCTAAAAGCACTTGTGGTCGGTACCATCAGACGCACGAAAAGTCCAGGATTAATGTCAGATTATTAATGAGTAAATCCCTTTTATACCATAAAAATATATATATGTTTCCATATGCTTCCTTAATGGTCGGTCATTCAGTAGTGAGTAGAGTTCAACTTGACTTTTGAAAACTCGAGAGTTACAGCTCTCCTGATCGGGTTTATGACTATTAATATCAATTGAGAGCAAAGCTCCCATTAGAATTAAAAAAAGAAAAAAAGAACGCAAACTCATAGCAGTGTGTTCAATGCTCATCTGACAGAGATTACGGGCTATACAGTATTGTTCTTCTGGTCTACCCATCCACGGGACCACTCGCTAAACCAGCCAGCAACTTCAGGAAATTCTACCCATGGTGGTATAGAATTACTATTAGCAAAAGAGACAAGCTCACATGTATCAAACAGGGGGGAAAAAAAAACAGAAGACCAATTCATCTTAAGGGCTATATAGGCCGAGAGTAGTAAGGCTGAGGCTGAGGCTTGAAGAGGGGAGTGAGTGTGACATTTCTGAAATCAGTGAGCTTTCCTCGTGCCATTTCCAAAAGCAACACCTGCTGTACAAGCATCATTTGAAGTCCATGCCGTGAGGTTTCCAGCTCGGTTTAGCAACAGAGAGTGGAAATTCTATGAGGGATTTCAAGTCTCCATTCCATCCTCGCGGAGCACAATTCGAAACATCCCATACAGAGCGTCCCCACGGGATCCTAATGTATGGGCATTGGCTAAATAAGTGCATAATGAACAGACCAAATCATTGAGGAAGGCTCCCAGTAACCATTCTCCGTAGATGGAGTTTTAAGCACTCGTGGATCTTGAGACCCCGTAGATTTTTCCAATGGGCCTCGTTACCCTTCTCAAATCTTCCTTCCCGATAAGATAAATAGAGGCTTTTAACCGAATGTTCCCCCCGACATATTCCTTGTCCAAATGGATTTATCCTCGGTTTGAATATTTCCTAAGTGGATTTTGAGAATGTGTTTGGATTGTGGTGTTATAAAAAATTACTATTAGTTCTTTAACTGTTAGAGAGGTGTCAATAACTGTACTGGTTGATGAGGGCGTGGGTCTGAAGGATTCTATGACCGGAATTCACGGTTCAGTCAAAACCTTTGCTTGCACCCCGTTGCCAACTAATTTGCTGCAGCAGCATCTTTGGATTACGTCTCTGTATATTTGCAGATCCCTCCACAGTGGGGAGCAGTTCGATGCATGTCTGCTCAATGGGAGCAAGTAATTCCCACACTCGTTCTTTAACAGCTTAGTTGTAAAACTGTTATCATTGGCTGCAAGAAACCAAGCCATCTTGGATAACAAGGCCCTGTTCAAGTCTACAGCTCCTCTAAAACCTAAGCCGCCATTGAGTTTAGGTTGGCAAATATCATCCCAACCCATTGGAGCGAAATATCTCCTTGGAAAATCTGACTTGCCCCACCAGAAACTACGAGCTGTTTGGTCGATTTTATTGTGAGTTTGGAGGGGGCAGTTTGAAGGCACTCATGGCGTATGCTGGGGTTGAATTAATTACTGATTTTTTCGAATTAATTCCCAAGCCACTCCCATTTACAGAAGGTCTCTAAATGATTTACAAAGGGTCTCTGATCGTGTTGATTAATGTTAGGACAATATCCAGGAGATGATGTATTCATGCATTGAGAGCAACGTCTCATCCAACATCACCACCCTCCCTCATCTTCTTCCTCTTGGGTGGGCAATAATTAAGAACTTTCATTCTTCTGCCATGAAGCTTAGGACACTGGTGTATCGACATCGACCGTCCTCGATTTTGAACCAATAGATTCACGATTCCATTCTCATTAATTAAATATCCCGTACTTACTTTATTCTCCTATCTTTTTCCCACTATCAGGATTATTGTTATGGCACCAAAACAAAAATTGCAGATGATGATGATGCGGTGATTGAATTGAAAATGAAGAGGATAACAACAAAAATTAATAATGGCAATGTCACTGTGGATGACCAAATGTGGCACAAAGTAATGGAAGGCGGCCGACGGCGACGGCGCTGAAAACTACGCGATTTGGACGGCCGGTGGGGCGGTTTGTAACGCCGGCATGCCGCAGTTCTTCTCCATGTAACTTATAAAATAATTTTACCGATCTAAATTGAAAATTTTTATTAAATATTATATAATATAAACATTATATACAATTATCCTATCCATTTAAACTTATCAATTAAATATGATTCAAACCCTTCTGTAGGCCGAGCGTTTTACTTACTCCTCATCATTAAAGGTTGCCTTCCTCCCTCCCTTGCCAGCAAGCAGCCAAGTTTAGCTTGTTGAGTGTTCTATATAGGTGTATCGAAAAAAAGAAGAAGAAAATATTATTAATTTATACTCAAATCAGATGCACTGCTCAGTGATTTACTGTTCATGATTGGTCTCTTTGGCTCACGATCGGCTTCATTCATGTAGACCCAATGACCTTGTCGTTGGTGCAACACGAAAATGAACTTTAAAAAAATTTGAAAGCACCCATATGTTAATAAAAATGACTTGGCATTTTATTCTAGATGGAAAAAAATATTTATGATGACAAGATTTTTATTGGTTAGATATGTCTCAAAATTTATAGATTATGAACAATTAATAATTTATTTTTCAGGATATTAGTCCGTGTAACTTGAAATGTACTTAAATCCTAGAGTCCTAAAGAAAACGTGTAATTTAATAGACTAATGAGTGTATTAGCTGTTCTTGCTGCGGCTAATGATGCCCAATCATGCCGCTAATAGTAACAGGAGGCTGTCTTTCCCGGGAAACATGATCGGGAGGCTACTCACGTTGTTTTTATCGTACGACATCGTTGTAATATTGCAATAAGAAGAACAGCACGGCACGACTGTTAATTTATCCCCCCGCGAGGAACCCACAGAGAGACGCATGCTGAGATTCAAGTGGGAATCATGTGTTTCAGATGCCCACGCTTGTGAATCTCGTCAACAGCACGCATCGGCCTGTTCACTCCCGACGAATGGCCGGTGGATCCGAATCCGATGCTATGCTGCTCCATAGAAGGGTCTGAATCGTCATCAGCACACATGTGACTCGAATCTAGCGAACATAACTATAATCGAAAGGAGGCCCGCAGGTGGGAGCTGAAAATTTCTGGCACGGCCCAATAGGCCGGTACGGGTACGGCACGATAAGACCGCACCTGCCCCAAGGCTTATCGGGGCAGTCCGGCATGGCCCGGTAATCTTATGTGCGTGCTGGGCCAAGAATTATCGGGCCATGCCGCACGATAGCTGGAACACTAATCCTTTCATTTTTGTAAAAACTATTTATATTAAAACAAAGATAAAACTCTTAAGCTGCATCTAATATATTTTGACTATACCAATGTGATTTGGAAGGTACAATGAGAAGAATGTGCTAATTAACTTGGTCGATCGAGTTTCTAATAATTGTTTTAAATTATTTTAAAATTTTCAAAATAAAAGTTTGTAGTGGATCAAGCTAGGCGGCCTAATAAATGTTCGCGCCATGCTCGTCCCTATCATTATTGGGTCAATGTCTTACCGTGTGGGTCACACTAGATCTGGCAAAATATGGTCCAACACAATAACACCGTGCATGGGCTGGGGCTTATCATGTCCTACTGGCATGGCCGGGTAATTTTATTGGGCTTGTTGGGCTTGACGATCACTGAACTGGGCCAGCACGATAGCTCGATTAGAAAAATTAAAAAAACTTAATAGACCGTTAAACACTATTAAAGAATAGAAGAAACCCCTATTCATGAGCTTACTTGTAGTTACAGACAAGTCAAGATTAAGAGAGATTATCGTGCTATCAAATCATGTTGGGACCGCCCCTGTCTTATTGTGTCGTGCTGGCCCAGCCCTATATCATAAGGGGCTTTGCTTGGGCCAGCCTTTATTATGTGATGCTGGCACGATTTGCCATCTCTAGGTCACACCGGCCTGGCGTGATCATGCATTGGGCCATACTCGCACGATCCAATTTGCCAGATCTACCGGCAACTGCAATTTGAATGGAACTAGTCGTCAAGATTTTACGGCCCACAAGAGAAACCCATGAATGGGACTTTATTTCCATTGTAGCGTTGACTAATTAGACCAAGGGTTGCCGTCGATTCTCGTTAGAGAGAATTTACGTGTCATTTATATCTTTGTTCCTCTTATTCCTTTCTCAATTAGGACTCATTTATAATTAAAGATTAACAATCGTATTAATTAATATCATTTGATTAAACGTTTCAATGACGCCTACTTCTCTCAAATAATGTCCCATACTTGAATTTTGTGAATGACTTTACTTCCTTACCATATGAAATCGGCTCGAACTTGATGGATTAGTGCAGATTAGATTTCTGGACTTGTGGGTGGGTATGTATGAGCGGTGCAATGCGATCTGATCAGCCTCGGCCCAATATCAGCAATCTAAACGAGGACAATCTTAATCTTTCTTTTTTTTTTTTTTTACCATTTTGTATTCCGAAGAGCTGAAACTTGAAATTCGTTTGCGATCGAGTCAAAATTTCTAAAAAAATCCCCATCGACCATCGTAACATAGAATCTGATTCTTAAATCATATATTCGAGAGTCTAGTGAAAGAATTAGTAGTTCGACTCCAAGTTTGTGAGATTATATATATATATAAAAGAAATTGTTATTCAGAAAGATACTCAGTAATGAACACACCGGAAGAGGCGGAATGAACGGCCACGGTGGGGGAATTCTCTATCTTGCACGACCTTCGTGCGGGAATTGCGTGCCACGGTCCCACCGCGACAGCCCAACATGCTCGTGGCGAAGTGTTTAGTCGACGCATCATCGCACGAACGGGTATCGATTTTGGGGGCATTAGGTGCGATTCTCCGGCCAGTCAGTCAACTCATTGTGCCAAGCGACATTAAGAAACCGAGGCACAAGACCCTTCGACCAGGGGAAAATTGAGACATTCAGTATATACAACGATCGCAACAACTCCGCCGAAGCAAACCCGAAGCAGGGCGCATTATCTGTACGACAAACAAGGAACGCCGAGTGCGAAGAATGTCGACGACAAGTAACAAAGAAGGGGTCGTGTAAAAAAGTAAAATATCAGCCATGTGAACTAACTGCAGGGCTGTTTCCTCATGTAAGAATTCGAGTTAATTGCAATAAAATTCATCGAATCACGTGGCCTAAGCTTCATTACTTCTCAAATGTGTGTGTGTGTATATATATGTACTCTTTACGGCTACTTTATATTACATACACGTAAGTCTTTTTTTATCATAAAAAGGCGCAGAGAATTGTATTGTACCGTCGGATGAGGAGCCAACGAGCCGGTTCAAGAGGGGCGGTTCGGGCGCTTGACCGATAGCTGGACGGGGAGGGGCCTGCCCGTGCCGGTCCCGCCGCAGCTGCTGCAGGCCATCCGGCCGGACCCGGAGCAGGTCCGGCAGCCGACGTCTCCATCGGACCAGCGGGAGCAGAGGCAGGCGACACGGCCGGTGCCGTTGCAGGTGGAGCACCGCTGGAACGGGCCAGCCATGGGCTTCTGGTCCATGATCGATTTGACCAGGACGGCGCCCGCCAGCATGCTGAGGCCCAGCTGAGTGAGAACGACAGGGCCCATGGCCGGAGCTGCGGCCGGAATCTCTCTCTCAGATCGGAGGAAGAGGGAGACCGGAGATGGAGAAGATCTTTCTGCTCGGTTGGAGAGGCGGAAGGGAAATGGAATGGAATGTCCGTATTGATTTTTTCAGTTTTCGGGGGTAGGCAGGAAGTGGCGATGGGGTCGAACACGTCGGCGTGGGAGTCTTTGGTGGCTTGTGGACGGCGAGGAAGTTGTCGTTTTGGAGTGTGGTCAATATAATTTTTTTCTGGCTGGCTATGCATCTCCGGCCCTTTTATATTGAAAATTTCTAAAAGTCTTCGTAAATCTAATTTCAAGTGGAATCAAATTTTATAATCTGAATTTAGATGATCGCCTCTGCTAAACCAAGTTCATCCACTAGAATTGGCCATCCTTGATTTCTGACCAAGATCCATATTATAAAAAAGACGAGAAAGTTATGGCTTTTAAAGTGATAATAAGGATAAAGGATATATTTTTCACACATGGAAAAGTCACCGAGGTGGTCTGAGGAACCAGATTCAGGTCTTGGCCCGAAAGGGCGTGAGTTCGAGTCTCTCTCACTGCATAATCGACATTTGTGATTATTATATTTTAATTTTCGAACCTTTCACGGTGAGGCCCAATGGAGGCGCAACTCGGCTCGATCATCTTACGTGGCTCGCTGGGAAGGGCAAAATAGTCAAATAACGTCTTCCGTGCTTTCGATGACGAGACGAGCATCGAGCTTCTTAAAATCACGGTCCGTCAGCGCTCCACAGAAAAATCTTCACCCTTCCCCTCTCTTCTTCTTCTTGCAACTCCTCTCGTCTGGGAACGTTTCACGTTGAATGCCAGAGAAACGTAGAGGTGCTGAAGATGGCGTGTCGGACTGTACTGCGAGGCATGCTACTGACGGAGCCTTGTATGCTCCTTCGGTCGAATTCGCCGAGTTGCTCCTCCGTCTCGTACCTAAAGAACGTCGGTTTAGGTACCGGCCGCCGGCTGTCGCGCGATTGCACTAGCAGTGGGCCTGCTCGGTATCCCCACTTCCATCGGATGCAGCAGCTCAGCTGCTCCGGCAACGATACGCCTTCGCCTTCCTCTTCTGATTATTCCGAGGACGATCAGGAGCAGAATCCGCCTCAGGAAGCTGTTCTCAGGGCCATTTCAGGTGCGTTTGGATGTAGCTGATGAGTGCCGATTTTTCATTTTGCCTTTTCAATTCGGGATTTCTGGGTGAGATAACTTAGCTTCCGTTGGTTGAGAAAGAGGAACGAGTTCTTCTGCTCGATGATTCTGGAGCTTCCGGTTCAATGACACCCCACCAACACTCCCCCTCCAAAGAGAGAGAGAGAGAGAAGAAAAAAAAATCTCGACTTAGGGTGGATGTGTGGGTTGGGGAAGTGGCTTGTGGTCAGCTGACATGCTAGCTTCTGTTTTAGGAATTTCAGAAGTTGATGCTTTAAAATCCATCTTTGGGATGAAATTCATTGGGATTCATTTCACTCGCACGTTTGATTTTACTTAATGTTCCTTCAATAAGTACGTTCGCTGTTTAGGTGGCATTTTCCTGGGATTTGATTTAAGAATTTGTTATTCTTCCGCAGAGGTGTCCAAGACAGAAGGGAGAGTTGGACAAACAACAAACGTGGTAATTGGGGGAACAGTAGCCGATGATTCTACTAATGAGTGGCTTGCCTTGGATAAGAAGGTAACTGGTGCCTGATCTCATCCTCAATGCATTGCAAAAAAATTCCAAAAGATGTAACCTCAATCGTGATCAGATCTAAATAGATGTTGGAGTTCATATGGATGTTAGGTTCCTGGTGATGCATCTTGGTGAAGTTGTGAAGCTAAGCTTATTGCTTGTATTGTGCTTGACAGGTAAATACATACCCTACAGTCAGAGGGTTTACTGCCATTGGAACTGGGGGTGATGATTTTGTGCAAGCTATGGTTTTTGCTGTTGAATCTGTCATTCAACAGCCAATTCCTGAGGTATTCTGCAAGTTTTCTTTTGTAGATTCAGTAATTGTTATTTGACTATGTATGTCTATGCATTTTCTGTGTTTACATATTTTTTAGATTAGGCCAGGCTTGAATAATGAATTGGAGTGTTGAACATATC
The DNA here is from genome assembly GCA_900006705.1 of Sonneratia caseolaris. Taxonomy (NCBI): domain Eukaryota; kingdom Viridiplantae; phylum Streptophyta; class Magnoliopsida; order Myrtales; family Lythraceae; genus Sonneratia; species Sonneratia caseolaris. The sequence continues at coordinate 444,643 of CXYZ01023140.1, forward strand.
TGCGATGCATTTAGGCACATAAATTGAAAAAACGCTGATAACATTTTAATGCTTACTATGAGGAGCATTCATTTATGGATGTATTATTCAGCTGGGCATTGTCCATAATTAGATCCAAACTTAAGTCTGGTTTGCCAAACGGCAGTTTATGCCTGCAAATTAACCAATGATATTCATTGTAAATTACCTTCTTTATATCAACATTGATGAGCTACGCCTCTGGTGCAGCAGATGCTGCTATAACTGTCTTGATGCTTGTCTGGTAAACAGGATGGGGATAGGGGCGACAGGAAATGATAAGAATCTTGAATTTGTGGAAATCATACATGATTCTGATTGTATTCCTTGGACTGTTATTCTTGCAGATAACTTCATGTTTTTGGTTGTTACTTGAGAGGGTGTCTCATATTCCAATATAGATGAGCGGGAGGATGGTGTAGTTTACTCTGCATATTGTTAATAATGAATGGATTCTGATAGTTACAAGGGGCCACTGGCCACTGTTGCTGTTTTGTGCACAGTGATTGGTCCAGAATTTTTAGGGAGTTCATGTTAGGTATAGAAGGCATTAAATTTTGGGTTTTTGCTGATTAAACCTGGCATATGATTGTCTAAAAATGTCATGGCAGGGTCATGTGAAGCAGAAATTATCGTCCCGTGGCAAGTATGTTTCTGTAAATATTGGACCTATTCAAGTCATTTCAAGTGAGCAGGTCTGTCTCTCTCTGTCCCTCCATCTTCTCATTCATTCTACATGCTCATTTTCCCCTGCCCGTTCACCCTTTTAATAGTGACAAACTTCCCGTGAATCTCAAAGACAACCTCTCTAATGATCCGTTAAATTCAGGAAATTTGGTGTACTGAAATTAGCCAAATGTCTTAGTTCGACTACAAATATTATTTGACTAATTATATGCTGATATTCTGGAATGTAGTAAGGACTATTTGCTCCCCGTGCTGTCTGCATTTTATTTATCCATTCATTATTGCTGCTCGTCTTATTTGATCCCGTTAAATTCTGAGATTTGGTGCTTGTGGTTCTTGGCCTTATACATTAGTTTTAGGGACGTGGGTTTTTACTATTAATGTCTGGCCTGTTGGGATTCTTTGCAGGTTCAAGCAGTATATAATGCCATGAGGAGAGATGACCGAATGAAATACTTCTTGTAATTCCACTTTCGTCCCTGTATCGTAAGTTTACGGGGGCCGTGCTTTCTCCCTCCAATTTTTGAAATCTGTTTTTTTTTTTTTTAGTTAGTGCACGGTACGTTCTTTTCATTTTTAGCTAGTAATTTTCTTTTACATCGAACCATGGTTATATTGTAACATATACACTGTCTATTCCAGTCGCATGGACATTGATATGTTTAAAAGGAGATCCATGGTTAGTTATACCAGCTAGGTAGAGAACATGATGGGAGCTTGGTATGGAGGTTAGCTCGAGGGTAAAGTTCCTCAGCGATGTTGTTTTCGAAACTGAGAGCTTGATTTAGGTTGCCCTGCAAAATTTTGGCATGAAGAACATGTCGATCTTGGGCAAGTGGTGTGCTCAGATATCTTACACCGATTGCAGTTCTGACGGGCAATGACATTTAAAGATCCAGATCAGTATATGCTGCATTAGCTTCTTCCAAACTGATAAACTGTTGGTTTTCAGTGTGCTTTTATCCATCATGTGAACCGAGTTGCCTGAATAGGTCAGCTGGCTTTTGTAATCTGTTGTTGTCCCAATCTTCTCAAGCCATGGATATCAACCACGACGAGTACTGATCATTATGGCTTGTCATAATTTTAGGGATGATTAACCGCCCACTTGGAAATTAAAGTTGCCTACACCAATGGAGTCAGTCATCACCTCATAACGCCTATGCAATTGAGAAGGGTAGCAGCATTAGCTCGGACCTATTCTAGTTTCTTAGAGATGAAGAACCAGAGCATCTCCCAAGAACTTTCACTCGGCATCGTGATCACCTGTCATAAAACTTTACTTGCCAGTTGCTAAATATATATATGTATATAATTTTAATTACATTGAGTAATACTATGTCTAGTGTTTACAGGCCTCGTCGTAGTCCTCTTCCATAGCATGAAGCTCAGCTCTAGAATAGATCTTGGACAAAGTGACACTACAGACCAATCTCTGGTCAATGTCATCTACAGTACTGAGTTGCGGCTACCGATTTCTCGGCTAATTATTGCAAGAACGAAAATAACCAAAAAACAACTTTGGGGGAATTATTAAAAATAAATAAATGCTGGAGGAGCAAAATGAAAAATACCCTTGGCGATAAATTGATCGCTGCCCCGCGGTTCTTCGGTTTCTATCTTAGTAACGACTGGTGGTCAGAGGAGCTCCTCTTTCGTTCCTCAGTTACCCTCTCTCTTTCCTTCAGGCGTCGACTTCGGAAGCTCAACCTTCTTCGTCTCGCCGCGACCGCAGGAAATGTCTCAGGTGGTCCGCCGTCCGAGCCTTCCTCTCTTCGTTCCGAGTCCTGTTCGGTTCCTTGGGTATCTGATTATTAGAATAGATCTGAAATTGGCTGCTTCTAGGTCATCGTTTATGCGATTGATTCTCGCTTAGGGTTTTCCCCGGTTCTAGTGATTTTTCGTGGAAAAAAAGAGGACATAGTCAAGGTCTGTTTCAATGTTTTCCGATTCTTCAGTTTCGTTGAGGTGCATGGGCATTTAGATCTTCCAGGCGGTGAGGATTTCTTTGGAGGTTGTTTCTAGAGGAAGGATGGGCAAGATATTGCCCTAGGTTGTCTTCCTACTGGAGTGATTTTATGTTTTTTGTGGATTGATTGTTTGAATTTTCGTATCTTTGATCGCTGATGGTGTAATTCGGGTTCTTTTATGTTAATGATAAACAGGTTGATAGCAGGAACTCTTCAGCTGTCAAACGAGCTAGAACCGACGGTATGTGACCCCTTATATATTGTTGGTGTTTGGTTGAGTAGATCATTTTTTTTAGCACCGTGATTTTGTGTTGGGTGGGTTGTAACTAGTGGTGGGAACCTATCCTCTCTCTCCCTCCTAGTAGTTTTGAAACAATATGTAACTCAAGCATCTACTCAAACAAAGATGTGCCCTTTGCTTGACTATGCCTCAAAGTTCCTGATATGTGAACCTGTTGGCAAAAGCTTTATGATATGAAATGCTGATGAGATATCTTCTTAGCCCCTGGGTTTGTGGTGCTATCAACTGAGGAAATCTGTTGGAGCAGAATCCATTGGAGGGTTGAAATTGATTCTTTCCAAATAATTAGATACTTTTATTTAGTAGGTAACATTGGAGATTCCACTGCAAAGGCTACGAACTAAGAAATGGATAACAAAATGAGGAAACGACTTTAGGTATTTGTATATTAACACCGAATCAAATTTTCTGGGAGTGGCTCAATTTGAACAAGCAATTTCTGGTAATCTTTTTGTTAAATTCCAAAATGATAAACATTAAATAGGATCCATCCTTCCAGCCACCACCATCCTACAGTCCCCTCCACACCACTATCATCTAAACTTAGAATCATCTAGATCATCCTACCTCTTGCAGTTGATGTCATGTTCTTCCATTTTATGACCCATGCTCTCTTGACATAGTGATAGTATGTAGTTTCTATTCAATGAAAGACTTCTCTAAGAGCATTTGATTGTGAATTCTTTTCCTTTTTGATGCCATTTGTAGGTAGCCGAAGGGAGGATGATTGGACTTGCCCAAGCTGTGGCAATGTCAACTTTTCTTTCAGGACAACCTGTAATATGCGAAACTGCACACAGCCGAGGCCTGCTGACCATAATTCAGTAGGTTTTTTAGAATATTTTCCTTTCTTCCTTATTCAGTGCTGTCAATTAAGTACTTTCTCCATTTTTATGTCCTAGTATGTTCAATTTCTGAGGTTTTTCAGTGTTGCTTACCGTTTTTCATTAATATGATATGTTGTGTTTTGCCCTTCATGTTTGTGAGATTACACTAATAGTAAGAATTGCTATTATTGGTTGTAATATGTTTTATTTTCCTCTTAGAAATCTGCCCTTAAGCCGGCACATTCCCCCCAAGGATTCTCATCTGTATCACCATATATGGGTTCTGGAGTACCTTCTTCTATGTATATGGGCATGGCGCCTTATGGTCCTTCAATGTTCAACGGATCTTCAATTACTCCTTATGATGTGCCTTTTTCTGGAGGCTCTATGTATCCATATAACTACGGCAGCCGCCTATCTACTGGTAGCCCTTACAGACCCTTGCATCTATCAGGGCCAACACCATATCCAAGTGGATCCATGATTGGAAGTGGTACTTACTCTCTTCAGAATTGTTTCTTAGGATTTTAATGGACAGGGTTGCATTTTTAGTCATTTAAACTGGTCAACATTCATTCCCAAACATTAAAAGTTTGTTTCTACGATTGAGACATGAATGTAATTGTTCAGTGTATTCCACTTCATTGGGACCGGAAGCTGCCATTCTCAACTTGACAATCATTTTTGTGTTTTCATTTTCTCAGGAGCAATGTATGGCTTGCCTCCTATGATGGACAGGTATGGCTTAGGCTTGTCCATGGGACCTGGTGCAATGGTATGTATGATATTGTGCTACTTTATATATTTACTTGCAATTTGTTTGCATCTATTTCCACATGAAACGTCATTTAGATATATTGATTTGTTTTCTCATGTTCCTGGAGGGATGGATGATAACTTGGCCTTTTATCTTAAATAGGGACCAAGGCCTGGTTTCTTTCCAGATGATAAGATACAAAAGAAAGGCTCAGGTTTGTCAAAGTTGGCTTGTTACTGCTAAAGAAAAGTTAGTTGGGCCTGCTGCCTAACTGGAAAGTTCATTGCTGGTTACTCTATATTCTGATGACATTATTTCTGTTCCTAATGCTCTATTGTAGATGCAACACGTGATAATGATTGGACATGCCCTAATTGTGGAAATGTCAATTTCTCTTTTAGAACAGTTTGCAATATGAGAAAGTGCAATACACCAAAGCCAGGATCTCAGGTTTGTGTTAGTAATCACAAGCTTTGTCATGATATAACTTCCTTGTTTGTGCACAAGTTTCTAGTTGTTATGATTTACATAGGGTATATCTATATTGTTTGTATTAGGCTGTTATTTTTATCTTGATTTATGTTTTTCAAATTGGTTTCTTTGTTTTCTTATCATTTAACGTTATCTTTTGCTTCTAATGGCAGGTCTCAAAACTGGATAAGAACTCTAGTAAGTCCTCTTTAACATTCCACTTGTCTGCTCATTTTTTATTACATAAGCATTATATAGTAACTTATATGACTCTCAGAACAAAAAATGCCAGAGGGAAGCTGGAAATGTGAGCAATGTGGCAACATAAACTATCCATTCAGGACCAAGTGTAATAGACAAAACTGTGGGGCTGACAAGCCAACTGAGCCAGAAGATTCCCCTTCTCCAGCAGAGGAAGAAAATGAACAGGTCTGTTGTGAAATATGCCTAGTGTATGCGCATTACTTGTTTCAAATCCTGTTTGTCTCTGTCAAGCAGATGCCTACTAATTGGGTACTCATTACACAGTCAAATATCCACTCCGAGTTAATGACTTTTTGCAATGTCTAATTATCACCCATCCATCTCTGTAGTTAATTTCTTTGCTAACTCTTATCTGTAACTTCAATGTGCATCTGCTAGCAAACTTGGTGCATATACATCCGCTACTTGAAAGGCCATAAAACTTTTGTTTATTCATTTTGAGTCTTCTTGGTTTTATCATTTTTTAAGATCCAGAGGGTAGCACTGAGTGCATGTCAGTAAAGTTTTCTTTTGATAACCAGCAAAAAACAGAGTGCTCATCACTAACACCCCTCACTCCAATTCCCTATCCTCGTCCCCATCTCCTTTATTAAATGTTGACTTCATATTTCATCCATGTTTTGATTAGTAATTGTTACTGTTCCAGTGAGTACTAGGACATATTTGAGGTGGTCCAGAGTTGTCGTCGGCGTCGCCAAAGTGGGTCTGTCTTTGCGTTCTCGTGTTGCAGCAGTTGTCAGTTACTCAGTATCGTCTCTGGTGATTTATGTCACAGTCTTTGTACTAAAGGATGGGTATATCTGGTTTTTGTTCGATTCCTGTGTTGCATGATGTGTCAGGCTCTGGTTCACTGGCAAGGATTTACTCAGGTTGGTTTCAGTATTCACATCTTAGGTTATTTTACCTTTCAAGCATCTTATGATCTACTACTGTAGGTGCATTTCCACTGTTTAGATATGTTTACCTTTGGATGGGAAAATCGCAAGCTGCATTGTTTTTTCTCCTCTTGCCTTTGGTTCAACTGGTCCTGTTGAAGATGTTATTTTGACCCTTCGTTATGTGTACTTGCATTCTTAAAATTTGAACCCTGTGGTAAGTAGGTCTCATGAGCCATGAGATTGAAATTCTCCCCTAAATGTTTGTGTTGTTATTCGACTGATCATGAGCAAGATGAGATGAGGCTGTGTTGCATTCAGTTGCTATGTTATGGTGAAGTAATGACTTTCTTTGTCACGATAGTGTCATTTCACATTGTTTTCCATTGGACTTATTTCATGTAGCAATGAGCTGCTCTTTGGCATTGAGGGCTTGCTTGAATATTTTATTGAGTGACATGTCATGCATTGTTGATGCTAAACTTTCGCACTTGGTGTTTATCTGTCAGTAGATTTCTGTTTGGAGGTAGTAACAAGTTTCCAGCCAATGTCTTGTATATTGCTGCTGATGGATTTAAAGTATAGACATTTTAGTAACTGTGTTTTGACTATAGTAAACCTTTGATTACCTTGCTAAACATTCTAATCTGGAGTTGATTAGTGAGTCGCTATTGCATTTTTGATAATTTACGTGCTGAGAGGTGCGTGGGAGCGGTTGAACCTCGTGAGATCTCAGACAAAAGCACTTTGCTTTGTTCAGCTGCTATTCATTCGGCAGTCCTCCCTTTTACCCGGGGGTGTTTTCCTCAAGTAATTTGCGTACTAGTGGTGTACGGCTTTCACTCTGTAATTCAGGTCTATGCCCCTCTAGCTGGGTCCTAGCTCGGCCGTAAGTGGTTGGGCCTGATCACGTCAACCCTCTGAATAAATAAATTATTTGATGTAAAAGGTCCGACCCACAGATAGAATCAGACGAGGAGAATCCCATCTTCAGCTGCATCCAAAAGCCCCAGCTTATTATATAACAGCCTTGAGTCGTTTCTTGTCACCAGTCCATTAAATCAAGTTGCTTGAATTGGCTGGGTCACCAATGGGATGGGCACAATTCTTTCTCCGGCTGGATTCGTAGGGGGGTTATTTGAGTTAATACTAATGGGCCTTACTTTACCCTAGCTTGGTAGGAACGTTGGCCTATCTCGGTTATGATATTGTTGGGGTGTAGCAATTAATTATAGAATGGGAAGCAAGTAACCCCATTTTTAGCTTTGATCCAGCCTTGGGCAACGGATAGGCCTTGAAATGGTGGGCTCGACCTCTAGACGTGTTCGTCTCGGGTGTCTCGTGTGATCCCTTTGCCGAATACGACATATGGCCTATAGACCCTAACTGGCTGTGCTCGTTCATGTGGGGTCTCACAAGTTAAATATTGGTAAATAATGGAACAGGCCCATTAATATAGTGAGCCCTACAAGCATCAGCTTGATCCGAAGTTGGGCCTGTTGTGATCGAGCCCACTAATGTTCCGCTATTACGATACATTATGACGGGAGTGGGCCGAGCTGAACCAGTATGTTCTAGACCAGGAATTGTTGGGCTTAGTCCATAGCTCGGCCCTAAGTTGGTTGTTGGAAGCTTACTGGGCCCTTGGGATTAACTGTTTTAGAAGCATGGCCCTCTGGTTGAATGGGCCTACGCAATGTATATTCGACTGCATCCTAAACGGGCTGCATCATGTTGGGCTCTTTGGAACAATTACTTAAAGCAACATGCACGGCCTACCAAAAAATGGGGCTAGAGAGGCAATTTCAGCTGGATCCAAAGGTTGGCCCATTACTCGACCTAGAGCTTTTGGGCCCAGCAGTGGTGTACCATTCTAATCAGCTACCCACAGTAAAAGGCCAGGCCCGGCCCACTAACAGTATCTGCCGTACACAACTTCCCGAGTTCTCAGTGGGCCCTAAAACCCCCAAGAATCCTAAGAAAATCAACTGTCAAATACAAGAAAAATTAACATTGAATATTGGCGCAACATACAACGATTGGCAAGACTTTATTGGATGGTACGACCATATAATTACTCCCGCTTGGTGGCACTATCCAAAGCATACTTTCTCCGGGATATCAAGGGGACAATTATATGTTGTTTCTTTAAAATATGAACAAAGGAAAAAAAAACTCAATAAAAGAAATTAAGGATTCATAGAAATTAATCAATGGTAAATGGCCAGGATATATATTAGTTGCATCGATGACCAACAGAAGACAATGCTATACTTGAAAGGACAAAGGCAGGACGTGAATTTCAGAGTCCTGGCCCTGGGCTTGGCCTAATAATGACATAAAACCCAGCCTTCTCGCAGCCTGGATGGCGCAACACAGCAGTGCTCAGAATCTCCTATGCGTTGCCCGAGAAAGCAGTCAAAAAACTTATTGTAGTCCATGAACAAGCAAAAGCCTATACCAATATATATACATAAACCAAAGTAGATAGGCGTGTCCTAACATCGCTAAGAACTTATGTATCGTTTGCAAACATTTACTTTTATTGCAAGCATAGTATCTGAGTAATAAATCCCAGAAATTCATTAAGTGCAAGAAGAACAAGCAAAATATTTTTTGCAGGACATCTGAAAATACAGCAATTAAACGAAGGGATTATCATCAGAAAAGGCAATAGAGCATTAAGAAGACAAGAGAGCAAGAGATGGTGTTAGCTTTTGGATGCAGCTTTGCAAGAAAACTATTGCTCTTTTACTGACCTGGATTGTAGCAGTCAGTTTAGATGAACAGACTCAAACCCGAACTCATGCTGACTCTCAGAGGGAAGCAGGATTTCCAGAATATTGTTGCTGCTGCCCTGTGGAGTCAAATCATGCCTCCGCGGGTTGCTTGGCCACTGCTCCACGTTCCAGTACTCAGTTGAACTGAGAGGAGAGTTTAAGGTTTGGGGAACACCAAAAGTCCAAGGCCTGGAAATGCTTGTGTTGTTCATATCATGGTGAACAGGCTTAGATTGCTTACATGAATCACGATAATCAGTTGACAGAAGAGAGAGAGCACAATGAAGATCCTGCGGAGTACTCAAGCCGCTTGAAGAGAGCAGAGATTCTTCCGAACCTATCAACAGCAAATTAAAAGCAAACCTCTCATGTGCTCCAGTCTATTAACAAAAGCATGGGTTGCTAAGGGGAAAAATGTTCAGAGGAAGAATGAGATCCACATAAATGTGATTGCATGTCCCTTTGGCAGCGGATATGAGGCCAAGAAAGACATGACATGCACACATATACATAAATCAGCTAAACTGATTATGGCGATATGATGACTTTGTTAAGACAATTTGCATACCCTTCAACATAAATTGCTATTCAAAATATTGTCATTAGGGAAATTTTCTGGTTAATACTATTATTAGTTTCATCAATGCAAGCAAAGCAAGTAGTGAGCAACAAGAAACCTGATCACGGATGCCATGTATACCAAAACTATCGTACACTTTCTTTGACATAACTATCAACTTATACTATATGAAAATATTATAGAAAGCAAATTTCACCTCCACCAAGAAACTTGACTGTAGTGCCTTTGAGTGGTAGTAGTTCATAGGATCCATCACTTATGGCAGTAACAGGCCTCATGGTAGTAGGCTGCTTATTCTTGTGATGCACATTAAAATTCCCATCAACACCTCCAGCTTTTCCAGGCTTTGAAGCATCATCCCCTTTAGTTTGTGTGAACTTGGGACTTGATGTGTTAGACCACGTCACATTGACAGAAGACTTTGGATGCTCAAATGGAACTCCAGAGTAAACAGTATTCATCTGTTGCAAGCCACCTGAGCGATGTTCAAGTGGAAATTAACTTTTAAGTCATGTAGATAAATAAGCTACAGCACTTGCATATTTCTGCACGATAAGTGTGCCGGCAGAATAACAGAAGCAATTGGCAGAATAACATTTTTCCTTCTCTCTAGAAGGTACCTCTGTATTTCTACTGAGATTGAGAGGCAAGACAATGGAACTCAGCATTCTGAAATGATACAAACTTTTAAGTGACTGAAGATGATACAGACTAAAAGAAGATAGATCCATCCATAACTGCAACAATTCAGACGACGAAGATGAAGAATCTCATGTAGCTGTAGGACAATTAAGGGTGTGCATAGCAGAGTTCTATCAGCTGATACAAATGCTTTGAATCTGTTCCAATTTCTATGTCAGTTTGTTCAGGTAATAACAATAATAATCAAAGGCCATTTGTGAAAATTATACAAAATGTTAAACATTTATAGCAAATGACTGCATAACTACTTCAAATAGTGTGATGCTTCTTAACTGAGAACTACATAGGCATTTCATACTTCCATGTTCAAGGCCCAATGAGGTAGGCTTAAGTGCACCAGGGGCAGGAAGGGAAATCAGATTTCAGCGGACAGTTGGAACTCTTTTTTTTTTTTTTGCTGAATATAAGTTAACTCATTGAAACGAAAAGATAGTGACTAGAAACCAATATATTCATTCTTTCACAACTGAAAACACAAAATGAAACTCAAAATGAAGGAGAATAAATTGCACCATCAGCTAGCGCAACTATAAGACCCATATTTTTATGACCTATAAATTGTAAAATTTATAGCAAAAGTGGTCCATGCAGTTCGGAAAGTGTAAATACATTCTATTGTAAACTTATTAGCTATAGTTAAAGTGGACTTCATACAAATTATCCTGCAATGCGATATAAGACAACTATCTATCCAAATAAAAACAGCAAGAAGGAAATATATGTTAATACGCAATTGAAAGTGCAACAAAATCTCAATCCTCCAATGATATCACATTACCATAGATAATTGTAGATACCCTTGCAGGGTTAAAATGGGCTACATTGGGATGTGGCTTCCTGCGCCTAGCATTATGATTGGATAAACGCTTCCGACAGCTGCGTTTGTTTTCATCAAACTCTGATAGACCATGGAACCTTTCATATTCAAAATTCAGTGGTTATGAACAGTCATTTAGAGAGATGAGAGAAGGCTTACTATGACCAGGACAAAAAATACAAACATCGAACTCCAAGGCACCCAGAAGCAGGAAAGGAAACATTTTTTTGTTCTATCTATGCTGGCAGACAAACACAAGGCAATGAGAAGCTCTACCTGCTACACTGCTGACAGAATCGTCGTTCTACACCATTTACAATAACTTTTGGGCTCTTCGAGTGGCTCTCGCAGACTCTATGCTTTCGGTGATAATTTTTAGCAGATGAGAGATCTATGTTGCAGTCTTCCACTTGGCAACAAGAAGCAGGCATGTTCTGACAATTGAACTTTGTTATCTTTGCAGAAGCATCGGATGATTTAGCAACTGGAGGGAGACTTGAGGCCTTAGGATTGCTCCAGTCAGATATTTCTTCAAAGTAGGATCGTTTACCAAGCTTTAAACTGAGCACTGGCTCACCTGAGCAAATTGATGAATCAAGTGTAGGAGAAGCTCCAGGTAATTCGACTGAAGCTAGATCTCTTTGGCTACTCAAATCTTCAGGAAAAACTTTGCAACCCTCAACTGGGAATTTTGTGAAATTCATTTCTTCTGTTGATGATGAATTCATCGAGGCTGACTTTGAACTCTTAGACATCCAAGCAAATCCTGGATCAAAGCTGGTTCCACCACTGCTGCCACCACTAGCACAAGCACCTTTGTATAAGGATCTAGAATCCATTCCTGCCTCTGCCTCAGTTCCCGATTCATTGGGTTGCAAGATCTTAATATTTTCAGTTGCCTTGGTACCAGATGCCATCACATCTTCCCACTCCCACTGTAAGGGATGCTTGCCATTCCATTCCATTACTGAAAGTAAACTCATCAACCTATTTTGCAAAATCTCCTCAACGAATAAAGTAATTCAGCAGTTGATCCTGCATCAATAAACTATAATTTTGCATATTTTCAGGCAACAAAAGTAAGCTAAGCAAGTACATGAGATCAAGGAAGGCTTATTTGCAAAATAGCATCAGCTAGAAGCAAAGTCTGGATTCAAGTTTAGGCTGACTTTGACGTATGAAATAGTGAAAGAAAAAGTCAAATATAAAGGAGCACAGACTGCTTGTTTGCTCCCAAGACAGAGATGAAGGAGACAGGATACCAACTTTTAATTGAAAACAGGATTAAATCCCTCAACCAATCAATAGCATTGAAAAAGAAGTATCACCAATCACTGAAGGAGGAAAACAGTCCCAGACTGTCCTCGTCAGTCACCCGATATACCAAAGCATCATCTGAATAACAAAACATAAATCCTTTTTGCCCACCGTATTATCAACCGACACTCTAACAATGAAAGAACCTGCTTTTGCGATATCAGTCAGCCCTGAGAACTGATTATATATCAGAGAGTAGCCAAAAGTCAAACGCCACATGCATGACGGGTCAACTATTCAAATAAACAAACGTACCGTTCACATACTTATCACTTGAAAATTAGCAATGAACGACCCACAAAGCTTTTCCGGTCCCCTCGTCAAGAACTATGAAAAAAGCATCTCCATCGAAGATAAACACACACAGGCCTTCTATCATTAGCATACTGAGATCTACCGCAAATTTACTCAGGAAACTTCTCAACAAGTGATAATAATTCCAGTGAAGTGAGGGCCTCTCATACTCGTATCATCTCAAACAAGAACGTAATAACTCCCTACTTTAGTTCTCAATTAAGTGGCACCTACCCTAAATACCTAAGGCAATCAATTACGGTAGACCAACAATAATAGGCCAGGAAAGTAAACCTTTCCGATTAGCCATCCCTACCAAGCTACTCTGATTTGAAGCAGAGATATAGGGCGGATGCCTAAAGCTGCCGGTGTTGACCAATAATGGAGGGCAGATAACTGAGCGAACTATGCCAAAGAACGGTATCGTTTTGATGCTTTTATTGTGTGGTTTTTGGTAAATCTTGGGTCCCCTCTCTACTAATGCTTCCGCTTCCACAGATTCTGACCGGAGACAACGTGTATGTGGAGAAGGGGGAAATTACTTCTAAGATGACTCAAACGCCGTCGTTTGAGAGAGGAAAAAGAGAAAACAGAATAATCAAAAGCATAAGGAAAGCAACAGCATCTCCTTTTCCTCTCACACAAGTCTCCAAAATCGCTACCTTCACACACATAATGGAAACATCAATGTAGAAAACGATGTCAGCTTAGATCTAAAGCCGGAGAGGGCGTATAAATGGCAGATGTCTGCCCTAATTTAGAAACTACGCCGTCCGCAACAGCGAATCACATCTTATCATCATCATTATTAACATCATCACTACTACTACCATCATCATCATCATCATCCGCTTTCTCTTTTCACTGCTCGCCCACGGATTCTCCGACATAAACGAACAGTCTCGCTTGCGAACAAGAAACAACCCGCATTAGAGACGACAGAAAAAGCACTTTTCTCTGCACTCTCTCTCTCTCTTTACCTCCAAGTTCCGAAGAAAAGAAAATCAGAACGAGAATGGAGAATCAGCTTCCACTTACCTTAATGGAGGGGGACGGATGGACAATCAGCGAGTCTTTCTCGTCGAAATGGCTACTCAACAGAGAGAGAGAGAGAGAGAGAGAGAGAGGGATGAAACCGAGGAGATAACCGCCGTGCAGCGAAAGTTATATATATATATATAGAGAGAGAGAGAGAGCATTAATGCTCCTGCAGGGGCTCAAAATCACTGCGTTTCACTCTGCAGAGGAGGATAAAACAGCGGAGCTAGAGAGAGAAACGAGGGAGAGAGATGGGCGGGATCTTCCATCCACGTCCACGCGCTCTGGTGCCTTTGTAGTGATTCTAATTTTCCGTTTTTCTTTTTTTTTTAAATATTATTTTTGCGCCTTGTCGGAGCTGTACATAAATTTGAAATGTGTAATGCACATACATACATACACGAGGAGGCTATCATTAACCTCCCTTTAGTATGCTACGATTAACAGACAGTTAGAGGTATTTGGGGTTCCACAAAAGTAAAGGTTAATCAAATGGTCAAAGTGATTCAGTTTCATTCACACACCATACTTTCAAATTATAATTATTATATAATCAATTAATTGAATTGTCTTGAATAAATTCTATTGTTTGGTAAATCGATTCAAATTATTTTTAAAAATTAATTAACAAATAAATATAAATCAAATCAAAACCGTATCCAACACAAGCAAATGAAAAAAAAATAAAAGTAACAACAAGAAA
>CXYZ01023140.1:459350-483178 GCA_900006705.1 Sonneratia caseolaris
AAGATTAATTGATTATTTATAATATAATTTACTATAAAATAGTAAAATATATATATATATATAATAATATAATCTATATTTAACTATTACTAAATTTTTATATTTGGTATGATTTGATTTGATTTGGTTGATGGAATTGTCTTTGTGCAACTGTATGCTGTTAAACTATTAAGATAGAGAGAGAGAGAGAGAGAGAGAAAAAGAGAGTTGCAAGTGGCTAATTAATTCATCGAAAGTTGTGGCAGGTCGGGATCTTGAAGACACCAGTTGAGATTTGCTCGGTTGAATTGAGAAGATTCTAGCTCAGGTTCGGGTGAAAAAGTGTCCGACTGGGGGCAACCAACGTGTGAAAGAACCCCGTAGATGAGTGGGCCTAATCCTCTCCGTCCGTCCACACTCATACTACGAATAAAATGCATCGTGCCAATTTTTCCATTTCTGTTGTAGTTAAGGACACGTATTAGCCATAAAGCGAGCAGAGTCCTGACGGCGCGTGATCGTGGTCGTGGTCGAGACCTTTCCGAGTGTGACCATTACCCGCACGTCCGAATTCGATGAGAAGGGGAAAAAAAACAGTTAAGCAAAGCGCGTGTTATATAATTAACTAGAGTTTTTTAATGGAATTTCAAGCAATGATTTGATGGCTTTTTTTAACATTAGTTAGGGTTCTTAGACCCTTATAATTTCTAAAAATTATAATAACAAAACTTTACACTTTAAGAATGCCAAACGGGCCTGAATTATCAAAGGGTACGGTGGGGTGATGCTATCGATGAATAAAATAATGCAACTTATTCAGGAGTCTCTGTCTCACTTTGGATTATAGAATGGGCATATATTAATTTTTGCTATTTTTGTTCAAATGGGCCAGCAACTTGCTCATAAAATAAACTAGAGGTCTTATGTGGACTAGGGCCGGCACTAGGCATAGATTAATGATGTATACAACGTTTTTTTATTTAATTATCACCGGTAGATGGCAATGACAGTCCGGCGCGTTGGATCTGTTTGTATTGTATTATTTATTATTCAGCCGATGAGAGTAGTGATTGAGCTAAAACCGAATGATATCATAAATCCCATTTGTGCTTCATGGAGAAAACAAGCATTTTCGATGGAAGGAAGGAAGAAGGCGAAGTAAAGACAGGATATAACAAATGAAAGGTCTACATATACTAAAGTAACATTTGGAGCTGTCAACTGAGTATCAGGTCAAGTACAAGTAATCGTAATAACCAACAAAAGTAATTAAACATGAACCGAAACAACCCGATGCCATCCCTAATGGTCGATGTATGTCATTACGCCATGCCTCCACTCGTGGCAGTCCTGATTATTTGGAAGAGTGCTGTTTCAGGAAAGCGAAAGTAACCCGTAAGCATTCGATGTAAGAAACCAAGGACAACCAAAAAAAAAAAAGATGAGCAGGCAAAGATGGAATCTGCACAGCATAGTAAGAACTCTGCAGTTGAGGAACTAAACTGGTCGAAACAGATCATGACAGAGGAGCTTCAAACCCAGCTTTTAAATGCAACAAGAACATTCGAAACTCTGACTTGTATTTCAGTTGAAAGCAACCAATTTAACTGGTTATGGTTTTGAAGAATCGATACAGCTTCAGGAAGCATAAGCAGCCATTGCCAAGGAATGTCAAACGAACAGTAGGAAGGAAGAGACATACATGACCCGATGACAACAAATATGAAGAAGCCGAGAAGAATGGGGCCGACAGGGTAGTCCTTTCCCTTCTTGATGGTAGTTTCGGGCACGGTGCCTCTCTTGGTGATGTTCTTCTCAAACCTCTCCACCTTCCTGTCTGCGAGACGCCTTGATGTAGTCTGTACCAAACACGCTGCTCGTTAATATGGCAGAAACAAGAAAGATAAAATCCGAGAAAAAAAAAAATCAATGCAACCCAACATTTGTTACAAGATCAACAAGCTCAAAATTTTTGCTGCTCATTCAACCAACAAGAGAACCACAACAGAATCAGCCTCTGCACGGACGAAAACCTACATCGCATTGAATTGGACAGACCCAGCTTAGATAAATCCAACTCGTTTGTCGATCCCTAATTTTCTCATGTAAGGTAATCAAGGCAAGCAGATACAGATCTGATGTTCGAGGCGATGGAACGAAAGTCAATAGATTGAGAGATTGAAAACCTCGGGCATCAATTAAAATCAACCATCCATGTATCTAATCGAACAAGTTCAACTAGATCAGAAACCTGCAACAATAAAAGCAGCCGATCCATCCTAAGCCACGGATGCTAGGGTCATACAACCTCACAGGAACACGAAAAAGGACGGCTCGAGTAGATCGGCCACGAGCACCGTGGAAAGGGATAGCAGAAACCGATCGCTAAATCTACGGTGGAGACATACCATGGTCGCGAGGAAGATCCGGTGGCCGGAAGACGTACTGAGCTGAAAGAGTCGGAGGAGATCAGCCCTCGCGAGTCAAGCACGATCCCTCCGTTTATTTATCGTCTCTGCAATTAGTAAATGACACGAAGAATCGGTCGAGGGTTACATATATAGCCCGAGGTGACAAGGATCAGGTCAGCGGATTTACTGTTGCGTCAGTGCTTCAACGCGATTGGTCATTGTGAGAGACGTGGCAATTCGTGATTGGTTTCCGTTGGGGTAGTTGGATCCTAGGGGAAATCATACGATACGCGAAGGATACCGATAGACTGGATCAAAATACCCTGAAAAAATTTCTTTTTCATGCTCACTAATAAATAGGAAATTAAAAAAAAAACTTTACATCAATTTAAAATTTTATAATAAAATTTTAACTTTTTTATAAAATAATTATAAAAATTTATTTTAATAGATTGTCTACCATTTATTCAATATTTCATTAAAAATTTTGATAGACCACTATATCTTAAATGATAGAAATGGCCCATCTTGGTTCATGTAACCATTTGCAAAGGTTGATGGAGATAATATCAAGTATTTGAAAATTAGGGCATGAAAGAGAATGTGATTGGAAGCCCTAGACGGAGGTCTTTTATGTCCACGTCTGATCTTTTCACACCAAAGCTTCAACTTGCCAATACCAACAATACTTTTCGCATTGATAATCTTCCACTCAATTGATCAAAACAAACTCATACAGTAAGTCTGCCGATTAGTTTATCGTCCAAGGTCTTTAGATGAAAGGAGAGGTTATTTTTGGTCTTTCAATCTCTAACTGCATAGGCATTTAAGTTATTTCAGTTATCTTTAATCATTGTTAAGTATTTTATCGACATTTTGGATGGAATGTTGAACGGGTAAAAGATTATTTATTGAAATAAAAATTCATGGTTATTTTATTTAAAATTGAAAGTTTGAGATAAAATTTTAAATTGATTCAAAGTTGGTAGTCTTTTTTTTTGGGGGTTAATTATCCCTAATAAATACTATACATTTATATCTCATATTTGTTGATCCATTTAGAGGGGGGAAAATGTGTAAAATGATATTAGCCAATGCATGTCGGTGTTCTTGAGATCCAATTGAGGACTTGTGAACCGAGCCTACATTGAAGATGCCCCTTCTTATTGAGATCTGATTTGAGGGATCAGAGATAATTGGATATTTAAAGTTATACATGAACCCTAAAATATAATAATGGAATCGATCAATGGCACTGATTTACACACGATTGAAGTAATTATCCTTAATATTCTGAGAAGGGGGAGGAGGAGATCTCGATGTCCTGAAAGCAAAGCAAGCAATGGATCCGGACGCATTAATGTTCCCGTTCTCTGATAGAAGCCAATCTATTTTTATGGTCTCATTGACCGAACGAAGAAGTTGTTCCTTCAGTCTCAGTACTATAGAAGAAACCAACCAGCCACCAGCACTGCCTCGTCATGGTTTTTGCTCTTAGTAACTTATAACGAGATCTCTAGCAATATACAGCTTGTAAATGTCTTAGTTAGAAGTTACAGTCCGTGTAATACTTCTTGTGCTGTGGTCTAGTAGGGCAAGCCTCTTCAATCTTCGTATGAATGTCGGGTTAGTGTTCAGCTGAGAAGTGCCTCTAACAAAATGTCACCGGTGAATAAACTGATCTGCTACTTCAGTTAAATCAACTGACGTAGTCTTGGTGTTTGCTTTTGCTCGGGGAACATTTGTTCTGTGAGTTGATCTTCGAATACTCTGTCCATCACGCTTGAGTTACATACTTTGTTAATGTTTGCAAAGCGATTGGATCTCAATTTCCTGCAGCCACATTTTGATTTCCTCCTTATTATCTGCTTCCCAACCGAGCCTCTCATGTTCTCGTCATGTTCCTTTGATTTCTCCACATGTTCCATTTGATGCCGATGGCCCTGAGCAGCTTTCTACGTGCTTGAATGATGTTTTCCGGCTGAACTGTGCGTGAAGGAGCGGTACCAAACCTCAGAATTCAAGGAATGGAAGACACCGACTTGCCGATACTTTCGCTTTTACTCGTCAAATGCTGCATCTGCAAAGCAAAACTGGATTTCTTATGTCGTTTGGCATCTCTTGCGTTCCAGATCTTCTCCCTCTCGTCTTGTTAAACTGAAAGTTGATTTACGCAGAATGATTCAACGGTTTTTCAGGGCAAACTGCTTCGCTTTCTATGTACATGATATAGCACAAATAACTCTAGAAGCTGCACGTTCTGAACGATTTGAGCCCATAACTGTAAGAGATTTCAGACCCGAACATTTCCAGGATTCAGATACAAGGTGATGGAATTCAAGCACAAGGTTCCAATGTCCAAAAGAATGTCAACGCCCCTAGTTCAGGAGGGTATTGATCATAAAAAAACAGTCTTTCATCTGATCAAAAAGACGCATCTTTGATTGAACTTCAGTTATTCTCTTCGCCTTTCAGACTGAGATCGGTGACGTCAATCTTGGGAAGCTCTGGGATCTTCACTGGAGGTATAGGAAGCATGTCGCTTGGGTTCGGTATAGGAGAATCCTCACCGTCCCTCCTGCCCTTAAACATCCCGGTAAGCATGCTCCCAACAGAACGAAAAGGGTGGCTTAAGCCGTCCTTCAACTTCAACAGCAGCGAAACCTCCGAAACTTGCCAAGTGACTGTAAGCACGATCATGATGGAGAGGAGCCAGTGAGTTATCCTGTTCTGCTTCTTCACTTCTTTCAGCTCCTTCACAATCTCATCTGTCCCGATTGATCTCGTCCCTTCAGGTGTCTCACCCGAATTCTCCGCACTTACGACCAAGGCACTTGCCATGGAGTTCGTCTCCCTCGTCTTGGGGGATGATTCGACAGGTGGATCAGTTGCAGCATCTCCTTTCAGAGATTCCAGCTATTGATGGAACAACAAGGACAGGCTTTAGAGATCATCACAACTGCAAAATTGAATTGAAAGACCCGTATCAAGTACTCTCCCGTTGATGGATACAGCGAAAATCAAAGACGGAGACAGGCTCGGTACAATGAAATGACGAGGAAATCAGGCTCTTTGAAACCTGAATTCTTGTTGGGTCATCCCCAATTATACAGGTAATAATTACTCGGGCAGTCCCTAATGACGCAGCTAAAGGGAACGGCAGCCAAAAACCCAGTCAGAACTTCTTGAGACAGCATCTGCAGTTTACTTCGAAAGCACCCATAAGGAAGTGGGGATCATCTTTTCAGAATAGATCTTATACCTGAGAGAGCAGTTCAGAGAGGAGGCGGAGGTGGTGATCCTCGGATTCGGTCCCAATGAATGGGTCTTTATCGTGACCCGATTTTTTCTCCTCCATCAATCGTTGGATTGCAACGTTGATGAGGTCTAGCTTTTGTTCTGGTAAGGACTCCATATAATTAGTACACGAAATACTACCAGAGCAATGGTGATGATACAGCAAGAAGAAGAAACAGCAGAAGGAGGAGGAGGAGATTCCTGAGGATCCACCGGACCATAAAAAGTTGAGAAGCCAGAAGGGGCCCTCCTCATCACCGGGGCACGTGGCGGCTCGATACATTTCGGTTCTTCCCTCATCACAGTAGCCAGGGAGAAAAGTCCGACGGGTTGTTTTCGCCCGTAAAATGTTAAACAGTGGTCCGAGTCTTGTTAGGGATCTTTATATTCTTCTCTTCTTTACATTATTCGTTCGATGATCAGTCACTTCCACCGTTGGAAGATGTTCAACTGATGCCTTGAGGATGGGGGTTTCATAGCTTCTAGTGCTCTCCAGCTGGGACCGAAGTCTTGGGTCTAATCCTCTTATCCGCAGTGGGACTCCTTCTTTCATATAAACTCAGTGAAGAGTACGCACCATTCATTTTAGGGGAAAGGTATAGTTTCCCAAGCTCAATCAGTGGACTTGGTTCAGTTGTGCCCAAGAAGAATGGCTAAGATGCGGAAGGAGACGTGACGGTACACACTTTTTGAGTCGCTGACAATTTATACTTTTGTCTCTTAATGCAATTCCCCACTCCCATGAAATTCATTGAGAAACCAAACTTGCTTAGTTTTATGAGTACTGGACATGCACTCCTTGCTTGCGTTGTTTTTCATTTCCCATAAAAATTCAATCGATCACTACAAAATAGGATCATGACATAAGCCCCTCCAATTATTGATGTATCTAGATCGTGCGGGTGGACCAGCGATGTCATTTTGCTCTCAATTATTGATGTGTTTAGAGTTGTACTCCAATTCTGACAATTTTCGTTTGTAAGATGCAGCCAGGCCTGCCCCGCCCCGACAAGAGGCCCGGGCTGCACTAATCCCTCCAAGAACATGACGCCAAAAGTCCGGCAAATGAGCACGAACCCAGATACACATTTGCAAGCATCTCAAGTAAAGAAATGATCCAAACATCGACACAATATGGCTTCATGTGGGTGTGTCTCATGCCGAAGGAATAGTCATCCGGATACATAACAAGAAGCTACATCTTTAGTATTCGCAGCTCATCTCAGTTGCAGGTAGGCGGTAATAGTCACTTCAAGTGACAAACCGACTCAGATAGGAAATTTACATACCCAGGGAGGACCACAGTTGAATAAGGTAAAAGAAGAGGTCGGAGCAGAAGACAGATCCTGCCATGAAACCCTATAAGACTGATCCTACCTTAACCCTCCTCCATAAGAATTTTTACAGGAGTATGGTACTGGCGTAATATGTTTCGGTATGTATCGGCAATCCGATGTTACATATGTTGATCGATAGGAAGAAGCTTCCTCCACATATATCCACAACAGGTAGAGCTATGTACAGGTTTTCTTCATGGTGCTTCGAACCTCTGAAGCAACCATTTGAACCTCTCCTCCGCTACATTGAATGCATCAGCTCCACGGATAGGGAGAATGGTTCTGCAGAGGGACAATCTCTCATCTCTACATAATGAGCTGGAGGATCAGCTTCCCATCTCCTCAGTAGAGCTTCCATGCTGCATCGAGAAGAGAAGAGGACAGGGGTTAGAGATGTCAAGTGTCGATATTCTTCCCAACCCGAGTTCTTTAACCGTCAAAGAATGGCAAACTCGACTATCATATTCAGTACCTGCAACCGGCATGGCTGCATTGCAAGTGTTATCATGCTTCGCTCTATTATTAGTTTATACCCACCGTGTTATATAAGTTGCAGGACAATTGAGCCTCCTAAGCCCGAGATTCAAACAAAATCAGCAGCTCGATTTGGTTCACATCATAGATGATGCAGAGGAAAATCAATCAGCTTATCCATTCAGAGCAATGCAAAAAATAGCAATTATCATTGGACCAGAAATTCACGTCATCCGGCTCTGATCTACAACTTTAATGGAGAAATACGAAAGAACAACGCACAAATGAAGATACACAGAAGGTAGGAACAGTGCGCTACTCACAAGGTATCTTCTTCGGCGGATCAGACGGGGCTCTGGCGGAGCCGAAAACAGAACGCCCGAGAACCGTCAGAGTGGACACCATTCCCGCCAAATAGAACACCACAACCAGTCCAAATATCCAGGGCATCAACATGAACCCGATGAAGAAGGTCACCGATCCGCACAGCATCATAGTCAACGAAACTCCCATTAGCTGCGAAACGAATCCCGCCGGCGTGATCAGCGGCCTCCTCGACGAGGAAGGAGCCGACACAGGCGGAGCGATGAGGGACTCGTCGCCGGAGAACGAGATAGGCGTCGGATGCGATCGCAGGAGGTTAAGGACCAAGGCCGACAGCTCGTACAAGACCCCAGATTGCCGGCCCTCGCGTCGCCTCAGCGTCATCGTTCTCCGAGAAAACCCACCCACCGGAATAAGGGCGTCAGCGGACGGTAGAAGCCACGCTCCGAAGGGATTGGTAAGGACGGGAGTAGGCTTAAGGGGGAAACCGATTTCCTTTCCGCGGATTCCGGTTTTCAGTTTCGTGAGTGGAAGGCGAGAAAACGTTTTCTGGGAGGGAAAATTCTGGGGAGGAAGTGTGTGCCGCAGACTCTAGCGGTTTTCATTTTTATCCATCAGCAGGCTAAAAAGCAAAAAGCGTTTTATAGTGGGCCCACGGTAGGAAGAGGGATGCGTCTGGGCTCCACTCGCGAAAGAGAAGGGGAATCTGGGAAAAAAGGGTGAGTGGGGCCCAGATGACGTTGGACCTTATCTTCCACGTTATCGGAGCTGTTGACATCCATGTGCTCATCCCTTGGAGCATCTCTCTCTCTCTCTCTCTATGTTAACCATAATTTAATTAAGATTAATTTAACTAAAAAATTATTAGCACTTGGACATATTTCTATCAAAATCCAATAAAAAAACATATTGATGAAGATTAATTTTAGAGTAAGCCGATTTACACCAGTTGCTTCCCTTGACTCTCTTTGTGTATTACTTACATTCACATTAACGCAATGTACATTTCCCACCTGACCCACCTCCAGTGAAGTGAATCGAATTAAACCGAACCAACCACCAAAATGACGATAACCTGGATATAATACGACCCGATTCAACCGCAGTGAATCATATCTTATGTCCTTTTTTATTCATATGATATTATTCGACGATCCAATTTCATGGTAGGTATGAAGATTCTCGTCGTCCGTGGACGAGCAGCACCGGTGCCCGGAGGGAGAAGGGCGGGGAGAGGCGAGAAAGTTCTCCGCCGGAAGCGGTGGACACGCCGCGTGGCGGAGCCCTTGTAAGCTGAATTGTCCCCCATGGAGCCGAGTCCGAGGGGCTGACGTGTAATCCCTTACACTTCATCAGGAGTCCTACCCTTTCTTTTTTGCTAAATAGTCCCTACCGCCTTTATTTTGAGGAATGAATAGTCCCTGCTACCATACCCATACCCGCACATAAATATCCAAAATTTCATTCGACTCTAATAATTTATATTTAAGTAAGATAAATTAAATTATTTATTTTTACTTTATATGTATTAAAAGATTTTAAATATTTATTTAAAATATCTATACTTATTAATATTATTTATTATATCGAATTAGCTCGAATCTAACTAAGATTTATTTAACCCCTTTTGGATTTTAGTAATACAATTAGATAATTTATGCGTGACGCATATTCCACTGCCTATGAAAAAGCGTCCATGTGCTGTGTATATTCTTTTGCCGTTTCCGTTCCGTCTTCTTCTTCCTCCTAATTTTTGGCCTCCCACATCAACTCTGGTCGCTCTGCTGCGATCAACTCCGATACGAACAATTAACCGCCGCCTCACTGTGTTCCCTGCTCCAATAGCGGATGAATAGCTCAACACAGAGACGATGGTGCTCGTGCAACCCCTCCTTACCATGGAAGATATCAGTTACGAGAGAGGTAATCTGTATTTCTTCTGGTGCTACTGCATCACTAGCTCGATCAAACGTAAAACTTCACCCCTTTAAAAAATCGTCCTGGTTTGATGATCGTCGTACAGTTCTTCCTCCTCTTAAGTGACGCACACACACGTCTAGCATGTCTCGGTCGACTTATGTATTTATTGCTTATGCATTGCAACAAGCGGGTGAACTGATCGGCAACATGGTTCAGATGCAACTTGTGTCCGTGTGCAAACAAGAATGCAGAATCAAACACGCAAGTGATTTGACATCACCACGCATAAAAAAGATACGCGGGATCTAGTACAGATGATTCAGTATTACTCTAGGGTAAGGGATTTGTTTTACTTTAGTCGGGAAACCCTTTTAGTTGGTGGGGATCAATACAACAGTGAAGACAATTGACAATGGCAGTAGAGCCTCTTAAATTTAGTTTGTATGGTAACTTTAGAGGTAACCAGCTGCCTTAGGCTGTCATCCATCAATTTTATGGCTTTCCTTCTAGCGCAGATGGACGAAGAATTCACTGGAACAAGTCGAGGGTGTCCAGCGGTTTGCTCGAAGGGCCAGCCTCTTCTTTTGCACTGCCGTTGGCCATCAAGGTTGCTACCTATCGTAAATTCACCAGCAATAAGTTTCACTTCCGAACGGTAAGTTCGACTTCCCAAAAACACTCCTGATGTAGCGCAGGATGGAATTTGTATATATTTACCTCTCGCTCGAGGAGCTCTTTCTCTTCTCTCAACAGCCTTTCCTGTTAAAGATGAATGTCAAGATCAAGTCTTACTAACAGATGAAATGCTTGGATGCAGTCTGGCACCAAATCACTAGGCTGGAAGTTCGACTTGGCCAATTACAGACCTTTCAGCATTACTGGTAAATAGTACTGTTTTGCCCCTGTATTTCATTTCAGATGCATACATATGCCCTTGCTACTAAAGAAATTTGTATCCTCTGCATTCTGTCGCTTTAAATCTGATTTAATAGAAAATACTATGTTTCTTTCTTGACGCAAACTGTTGCACATTTGAGATGACACCATTATAAGGATCACTCATAAGCATAATTAATTCAGAAGTTCAGACCTCCAACTAGGCTTGAATTGAGGCTCACTATGATTAAACTTATACACGAGAAATACAAGTAAATAGATCTCAGAACCCCTTCTTGAGACAACAATAGATGAACCTTACCCTTGTGGTTTCTCCCATGCAGAAGATGTGCACTTATCTTCATTGGAGACACCTTAATCTCTTTTGGAAGAATCATGTCCTCTGATTTTTAAGTCAAGTGGAACTGCTAACTAGGGCATGGTTGATTTATGGATCTCAGGGTGCAGTGAGAAAAGGACACTTTGGGCAGATCTATGAAGTGGATTGATGCTTTCTTGGCGTGAGGATACCATAGATTGACCGTAAGGGAAATTATTTCACTTCAAGGCCTAAGTTTGGTGTGAGAAGCAAGAGGCTTGGATTTACTTGGGCCGGACAATAGAACCTAAAACTATCTGGCTCAACCACATAGGTCTGCTAAGTCCAACTCTAGACAGATCTAAAAGAGATCCAGCCAGGAGCAGTTCACACCTAGAATTACAGGAAACAGCAGAAAACTTGATTCAAGAGGAGATAAGGGCAGAACTTGCCTACCTGTTCTTGAAGGCTCATCTTAGCTTCCATCATCAGCTGTGTCTGCACAATGAACATGCAAAATAAGAAGTTTTCAATAGTAGCAAAGGCCTCTGTTGCAAGTAAAGCAGAAACTTTGCCTATCCATGCAGGCAATTTAGAGAAACTCTTGAGGCATGTAACTTGTTTGCTGCCAGCTTCAGTGGTCATTTAGGTTCCAAGATAAGGATGTGTAACAGGCCGAGTAAGATACATCAAATTAATGGGTCTCACTTAAGTCAGCTCAAAAATTATCACCAATTCACAGTGAACTAGCAGGTGACATCACAGAGAATATTGTTAATAACTGGTGCTTCAATAAGTACAACCAGCACAATGGCATAATTCATACATGGTCTGCTGCCCATGTCATAGACAGAGAGTGTCATAACTGGCTCAGACCACAGACAGTTGAAGCACTCAAATTATCTTAATAACCAGAAAAGACACATCGTCATCATCACACCAAAAGCTTATGCATACTTCAAATACTCCTCATTTTAGGGGATCCTTGACTCATTTCCCTCGTGTTATCCTCTGAAGATTTCATTCTCTCACCAGAACTGTCTCTCACACCAACTCTCTATTAAAGCTAAACTTAAGCCCTTTCTCATCAACAACCCACACCCTCTCCACTAGAATGTGAGACCTCATCGACATGGATGAAGAAAAGATGAACAAAGAGGAGGGTTGTAGCATTCGGTCTTTCTGTAGTTGTTTTTTTTTTTTTTATTGTTTGGAACCTATTCACTGTGGTGAGGGCTCTGATGGATGGAAAGATGGCCTATGCTCTGCTAAACACATGTAAGCCCCAGCCTGAGACCAACCCTTCCATTGTCCTCCCTCTCCTCTTTTCTTTGTGGAAAGGTCCAAACAGTGATAAGGCTACTAAACTTTTGCGTCTTCATCAACATTGTCTCATTGAAGGGTACCAGCTTGCCCTTTTTCAATTACGACATTGAGAATTTGCAGGATTTGTAAAATCCTATTTGGCTACGTAGAAATGCCAATCTATGGTACAATAGCTATCAACATGACAGGAAAGGATAAAAACGAGTCAAAATGCAGAATCTAGACTGTGCCAGGAACTATATTGAGGGATGGCTTGTCCACATCCCCAAGTAATTGCAAACC
Organism: Sonneratia caseolaris; assembly: GCA_900006705.1. NCBI lineage: Eukaryota > Viridiplantae > Streptophyta > Magnoliopsida > Myrtales > Lythraceae > Sonneratia > Sonneratia caseolaris. Next base: position 471,896 of record CXYZ01023140.1, read on the forward strand.
TGTCTGTTAATAATTCTCTGCAAGCCTGAAACTTTTTTACCCAAACTGGAAATGAACACACAATCTCTCCTCTTTGAGCAGCCGTCCATAGTCCTTTGAAGCTTGGTGTTGGTCATAGTCCATAGAGGAATTTCAGATAATACCTTTCTGCTTCTAGTCTGGGTTAGAGCAGTAGTGAGATCCTTTTCAAGTTCCACAAGATCGGCCACACTGAAATCCTCATAATCTGGCTCTTCAACAAGTCTGCAACATAAAAGGTTCATAGAATTGCTAAGAGGCAAAGTGCAGGGTGTGGAGACTAAAGTCGAAGATAGGGCTGACAGAATTGCCTCTGAACTAGCTGCAGCAGATCCGCATGTGATCTGCCTCCATTTTCAGATGGGCATCCCTGCATAAAAGATATCTAAGCTTCAGTAGATGTTTCTTTCTCTGTATGCAGCCATTGTTGTGAATAGTTTCAGGAGCACAAAGGCAAGAGCCAAAATTACATAATAGACATCCCATATCATGTTGTCAAAACCCTAAAACATCTACTCAAGTTCAAAACCATCCCATACTGGAAATCATGGTATCATTAACTCGAGTGCCAAAAAATGTCATTGTTTATGCATATGGTTGTGACAGAGCTTACTTCTAGCAACATCAACAAAATACCTTTTCCAGTAAATACCGAAGTACAGTCCATGTAATTACAGTGATACTATTTTCCACTAAATACCAAAGCATAACCTTGCATAAGCAACCAAAAGACATCAAATAAGATTTTTTTTTTTTGAACTGCAAAACTCCATGATCCAATCTCTTCCCCACATCCTTGTTTAACCAAACGCTATATTGACAGGATACCTTCCTCCACCCTGAACTTCTTTAGCAGTCATATCTCCACTACAGCAGCATCAGAATTATCTTATCTTATTGTCACATCTTCTCAACAATCTCTTCCAATAATCAAATGTTGTTACTTAATCAGAGATGGGGAAAACCAGCTAGAGGTCTCATTTATCGCTATTCTCTTCAAGAATAGATCCAATTACCACCATGCAGGTAACCAATACCGAGGCAATTGTACAATAAATCAGGAAACATCTTTAGCTTTCGATATAAAGCCACCCTGAGACAAACCAGGAAGAAACAGATAATTCCACTATAACAAACAGGGCATGCATTAGATCAACACAGTCCCTCGAAGCAAGAACATGAAGTAAATAGATAGTGATAGTGATATCAAAGGGCAGTCTCTTTGCATGAATCAATCAACAATGTAATGAAGAAATGTCTTTGACCTCAACATAATCATATTAACTAATTGCTAACCTGAGCATCAGCAACGTTAGATTCCTTCTCTTCCTGTATGTGATTCCGACAGCGCTCCAGTACACTGGTCAAACTGCTCATTTGGCAGTAATTGTAAAAAATATCAGAGCCAGAACAAGGGATTAACATGAGGGGCAACAATCAAATTGGGAGTTGACACAGCACTGCAAAAGCATATATATCATGAATAATAACAGATACAAGTTGATGGCAAGACTGTACAGATAAGCAAAACACAGAAGCATATAATTTTCAAACTTTAAATTAATTCTCATATCAGATACAAGATGGTGATACCAATATGGATGGATACACCATCATGACAGAGCATATAGTATCCTGGCAATCAAGAGGGATAGGCTTATTATTTCATGCAAACTGTAAACTGCAAAAGAGGTACAAGGTTCTCTGAAGTCAAGGAAAGAATGAGCTAGACAGGAAAGTTTTTTTATCCAACACTAACCAAATCTACACATATTGCTACCTAGATTTTATCATCCGAAAAATAATTGAAAAATGCATATGGCAACCATTTCGGTCAACATTTTGTGGTCTAGTAACAGCCCTTAAACATTGAGAAACAGATTCTTTACTTGATTTTCCTAAAATCCGAGGATTAGATTGGAAAGGTGCTCTAGCAAGAAGGCTTTCATGAGACAATTGCCTTTTAATTCACAAAGTAACTAACAGTAGTTCCTTTTCTCCTCGTTGTCTAAGATCAACCCACTAAAAGCTGTCCTCTTCCATTTTCAATACTATCCAACTATGATGTATCCAACTGAAAATCGGGGATAAGTTCATTCTCTTATGCTGCAGATGCTTTCAAAATCTCTCAAATAAATTTTCATTCCACAGCAGCAGGAATTAAATTGAGATAAGATTCACCTGAGAATCATATATAAACGCATATGAATATATATATATTTGAATATATATTATACGCATAGTGAATGAATGGTAAATAAACAATTAGCCACTTTTTAGCACCTGCTGGATCCTAAGGACGTGACAACCTCGTTTCTTTACAGTGAAAAGGCGAGAAAAATGAGCAAAAACATATATCTCACAGCAGGCCTGGATGGTGGATACTGTTAGCAGATAACTACTTCATGCTAAATGTAGTCACAGAACATTTCATGCTGTCCAATGGAAAATCCTCTAATTAGCATTCAAAGGGGAATTGGATGAATCTTATCAAATAATGAATAGAAAATATAGGAGGAAGTGGTGGACAAAAAAAAGTAATAAGGAAGTGAAACTTGCGCCTTACCTAGTTGAAGCAACAAAAACAAGAAGGAGATTAAATTTCCTTCTTTCGTCTGTATATAGGGAGAATTTCACAATAAAGTCTTTGAATCCAAAACATAGATGTGAGAATCTGATGCTTAAAATATCCACAATATATCAACAAAATGATGATATGCCTTTTAAGTCAATTTATAAGTGAAGGACATTAGCTAGGTGACTAAGGCCTGTGCCAACATCTTTGCCACCCTGACAGGTATCATTCTTTCTTCATCCATACTGGGCATGACTTGTTCACCTCCTGCCAAAAAATTTTGACCTCGTGAAGGACCAGATTGGCACAGGCAATACTGAGCTCCTGTGCCATTTCTTAAGATACCTAGCAATAACTGATATTTACAGGCTTTGAGGTGAAGCTGTGATGAGATGTTTGGATATATATGCTCTCGAACATTTCAAACATAAACTTACAGAACACAAAAGAATATCAGCACAAGAACTCACAAGTTAATTTGACGTGAAAAATATTAATTATTTCAAAAGCTTAGATTTGTTTAGATGAAAATAAGCCTTGTAAAGCTGATCTCTTGCAGTTCTTGCATGAGGACCTAGAATTTGGCCTCCAACATAGCAGAAGTTGAATATGTTTGACGCATTTTTCCTAGTAGCTCAATTTTTTAGATGGTACACCAGATAAGAAGAACATATAAGATTCTAGTGGTTCTTTTAGACATAAATGAGACAAATAAGAACTAGATCTCATGTAACTATTAGGATGATCACCTTTTTATTGACCTCTAACCAAACTCATTTACAATTCTGGTTTACCATCCCTTTCATCAATCTACTACACTTCAAGGAGTTCTAAACTGTGTCAATATTACAAGTAAAATAGTGTGTCAGAAGAAATTCCTACTATTGGTTAAGCCAAATCTCATTATCTGTAAGTACTACTTTGAATAGAGGCAGATGAAGAAAACGTTGGACTGCCAAAAAATTAGTTGCTAGTATCTTGATAGCACCTTCAATTTGACTCAAGATCAATGAGTGTGAAAATGGATAATCAAGATGTACAAATAAGAGATCCTTGTTGTTCTTATCCTTGCAAGAACACATTAGTGGTACTCTAAGATCTTCATGCAATAAAATTCTAGTTGATTATCCTAAGTATCACGAGTCCCAATCTGTGAGAGCTAAAATTTTGTTTTTTGGCAACTAGGAGTTGGAAAAACTAATTGATGAGCCAAATGTGGTCATCTCCCTAATGTAATGGGTTATATAGCTCCTTCAATTTGCCTCAAGATGAATGGGTGTCTCAATGGATGATAAAGATGTTGAAATAATAGCTTTTTTCATTCAAAACCAAACCCTAAAACATAAAGAAAACATGAAGAAATGTGAAAAGCGAACAAGAAACTTTGTGCTAGAAAATTCTAGCTGGCTGTCTTAGGTAATCCAAACTGAAATTAGCTGAATCAAATTGTTAAAAACCAACTATTGCAGCTTGAAAAAGTCATTTTAGCTTATATCTTTTTATTCTATTTAATTGCAATCAGACAATCAGTTCAATTTGGCTATTTACAATTAACTGAATTAGATCAAATTATTATTAACTAGACCACTTCTTAGTAGAAGTACACCATTAGAGAATCATTTCAAACATCTTGGTCATTCTTGATTTGATATCGATCCGATTCAATGGGTGGGTTTTGAATTTTTTGAACCCCTATGGATCACGAGGGATTGGACCCATCTCTAATTGAAATGCTAAGCTAATAGATGATGGAACATAATTATCTTATAAACCCACAATTTCTTCTTTGATTCTCCGATATATCATCATATTCTCTACAATCCCTATGGGAAACTATAATTTGAGAAGACTAAGGAAACAAGAAGAAAATTGGATATGGTTTTTTTATGTTGGCCTTTACCCAGTGACTAGGAAAAAGAAAAATGGAAGAAAGAAAGAAAGAGAAATAAAGAGATATATATTTATGAAAGTTCAAAAATTGTCAAAAATGGTATATATTCATATGGGTGAACCGAGCTTAGATTTACTCTTGGAGGCTTACAAATATGTTGAGTTTTTTTTTTAATGCAAATAGAAATTAATTAGAGTGAATTTTGGATTTGACAAACGATAGCCTCCTTAAAATGGGTGTATTTACTCTAGGAAAATGTAAGCATGTAATGTCCAAAAATTTTATGACTATGAAGAAGTTATATTGTAGTTTATAGCATAGTTTTTAAAATCGAACTAAACGAGGAATCGGTCAAGGCATAAGTCCATGAGTTTATGGGTTGAATTGTGGGTTTAATAAGTCGAATCCCAGATTCATGATAACATAAGTTGACAATTATTTATAGCAAAAATTCATGATATGATCATTATAATAACCCTAAATTCAATATAAAATGTAAATATAAGTTTAGTAAAATAAAATAAGTACATTATAAAATTCGGTCCAGTTTTTGAAATTATGGTTTATAGAACTAATGAAGCATATGATTATGAATTTATTCTTTCTGTCACTAAAAATTTATTACAATATTTTTATAGCTTTTGGAAAACATTTAGTATCTTTTAAACTAGTCAAAATCACTCCCCCCAATACCTTCTTTTGATGCAAAATAGCAATGCCGTTGCTAACGACTTAGCATCACAGCACAAAGTTCAATCGGAACAATACTAGGCTTATTATATACATTCCCATGCCCACCCCCTTTATAGCCTAAATTAAAGGTACTCAAGCCTTAATATCCCACCAACTCAGCAACCTACCCTCCCCAAGGAATCTCAACAAAGATTAGATCCTAACCATGCCCTATATCGTTGTGGGATCTCCAAACTGAAAGATATATGTATTTCATGGAAGTTTAAGCAGCAATACAGAAATAGTTTTGCCTTTAAGGTATGTATTGGAGGGTCCAAGAGATTTCAGCAAGCTAATCCTCTATCTCTCACCCAAACTTCCTCCGTGTAAGAGCAAGAGAAAAACAAGTGATTGTGGCTTTAAATTGTAGCTTTTATAGAGGCAACAAGTTGCATCTACCCTTGCATCCCAAGTCACCACCTTATCAAATGTAGCAAACCGATCCTGCACAACTAGCCACCTTAAAAAAACTATGCCTAGGCATCAAGCATTGAACGGAAGAGCAAGTGACACCATCTCTACTTGCCTCTCCTCCAATGTGTTCTATGTACAAGCAACTAAAACTAGCCCTGACGAGCCACAACACACTCCATTTTGTCCTTCAACCCTTCCGATATTAGAGTACAAAAGATTATTTGCGGCTAGTCTCACATAGCTTGGGATACCAAAGATAGAAAAATAAAAACAAACTTTAAAGGACAGTGATTCTACCAGTTGTCTAATAACCACAAGAAGACATTCTCGCCACCCCCAATCTGCCAACAAAATAGAGGGTAGGCTTAGCCTCGAATCTTCAGAAATTTTCACTAAGCATGGGGGTAAATGCTAGACGTCTTGACATTTTAGAAGCTGCATCCTTTAAGAAGATACATAGTAACTTAACTATCCACAAAGATCCAACCTGACTAATCAAGAGCCAGATCAATTCCATCCACAGGCCCTATTCTAGGCATCCAAATCACGCACTCTTAATTCCCTTTTTTACTTTGGCAGACAAAAAATTTACTGTGTGAAATTAGAGATATTTAAGCATATAAAAATTAAACAAAAAATGGAATTTCTTATTCATAGCACAAGGTACCACGAGAAGAAAGGAAAAGAAAAAAAAATTATCTTAAGCGTACATGAAGAGAAAAGGAGCATAAGAAGTAGAAGTATCTATCCAACCTCCAAATGCATCCATTTGTCTAAGTTTTTTTTAGAGCTTTTGCATGCATAAATAATGTTAAGATCATCCTTTCATTAAATTTTTTTCCCTAGAATTTCACTCATTTTACAAAACGGTAAATGGTAGCAGTCTTAGGCTTCTTTATGAGGGGCTCAAAACAAGCTGGTTATTTATCCCCTTTCTTGTGTTGCTTAGCAGATTGTTGCTAAAAAAAAACTAAATTAGGCCTCATGCATTAAGGTTTGCTTGTTGGTTGAGGATAATCAGTTAATTAATTATAAATTTGCTATTTGCAAGTAACATACGGTGGTGTAGATTCACCATAATGCAACCCTATCTAATCCTTTGGAGTATTTCTTCTTCTTTTTTTTCAATATGCCTATGACACTGCAAGGAGACGTAGAACTATTCGAGTATTTTTGTGTAGAGATAACGATAAAGAAATGCGGTACCATCTTGTGAATTGCAAGCCTGTTAAGTAGCCAACGATACAGGGTGACTTGGGGATAAAATCTTTGTCTCACTTCTATGAATCTTTGCTTGTAAAATGGTTGTGGAGATTTCTTATGGAACAAGAAATGGTTCTTGAGGATGGAATGGATAACTCTTTGACAAAGGGAACATTTTCAACACAAGTTTGTGTGGAAAGATAGTTCAAGATTAGAATTTTTTTTTTTGTAGGACATGACTATCGTCTGCAATGACACAAGTTAGACATACTTTTGGTGCAATGTTTAGTGTGCCAACATGAATCTATGTTGTTTATTTCCACATCTAATAATGTTGTAAAGGAGAAGAACACGTTAGTAAGGGAATTATGGAAGGGGAAAGAAACTGACAACAATTATATGAAGTGAATCATTTGATGATTAGCTCATTTAGTCCTTTGTGAACTTTTTTATTTTTTTTTCTCTACAAATTTAGACTTAATGGGCGGAGGTACAATTTATGGCGAAAAGGGTTCATGAATTTTCATTATAAATTCCTAATACGAACAATTAGCACCAGTATGATGAGTTTGACACAGAACAACTCCCATGAAAGTGTGCTTTTTCACTTCAGAGTTGTGCTTCTGACTATTGATTACTTGAGATGCCAAGGGAATATTATCACATTTATCACTAATTGATATTTAGCTCATAGAAATGGGTTAATTTTTTTATTAATTATTTGTTTCTTCATTACCAGTGAACTTGTAAACTAGGTACAACTCTTGCAATAGTGAAAGTAGATTAGGTTACTGGTTGGAAGACCAAATGTTTCTTGACCCACCTTTTGGGTTTGATCAATCTTGGTCCTCCATACTATATTTTACGTAAAGAAAGACTTGGAAAATTGTTTAACAATAAAATATTATTTTCTAATAAAAATTTTACTTTAAAAAGGAAAGAACAGTAAGAAATCTAATGGAAAAAAAGAGGCCATATAATCTCCCAGAGACTGCAGCTGAACCATTCAATGGAAGTCTAAGCTTCTTTGAACCTCTTCCAATAATTTCATCATCTTGCTCTAGGTGGAATTATGCTTCTCCCAAGTCAGGGGATGGAAGATCGCACAATCTTATGCTTGCGCTGCCTCCTTAGTAATTAATGTGTGAAGATGCCAAACCTATCTGGGTCTCAAATCTCAACTATGTACACTACCCATGGCCTCCTCCAAATGCCCCTGCCTTCTGGCTCCTTCAACCCCATTACATGGGACCTGCTCCAATGACCATTATTAGCCACTCAACCGTTGGCTTTAGTGGCCATTATCTCATCATTATGGGATCTCTAATGATGAGGTTATGTTATTGTTACCTTTACTTGTCATTAATTGGGAGCTTCAAACTTGAGTCAATGGTCATCATCTCCCTGTACTTATGCTTCTTTAAGATTTCATACTAATTTTTGGATATTAGATATAATATAAAGGATTAAATATGAATAATATCCCAAGCGATCGTGATCATACTCAACTTAGAAATGGTTTTGGCTAAAAATGGACATGTTGGAGATTAAAAACCACTATTTCCCCTCGGTCAAAACTATTGATTGAGAGGTTAAAACATGATCTAGGAAATGTGACTAGAAAGGAGAAAAGAAGTTATTAGAATGATAACCGTCTAGAAAGAGAGGAATTGATGTGCATCCTAAGGAGTTGAATCACTACATCCCATGTTTGTGCAAAGATGAAAGCAGGACGCACATCTAAAATGACTATGTATTGACTGATTTTGATTGCATTTCAAACTTTATAATCTTTTTCTTTTTCTTAATTATGTTGATCTTACAAGTTATTTGAATCTATCTCATATATATATAATTTGGCACATTATTATTTTTCATTCTTGCTATCTACATTAATATTGTACTAGTCTTACACGTTGTCACAACCATGTAAATTAATCACATTAATTGATGAAATGTGTGTTCTTGATGAGATTTTGTTTAAGAAATTCAATAATATTTCGATCGATGATATGGAAATTGGAGAACAACCTAAGATCTCATCTTCTAACCCTCAAGCTCCAACAAATTCAAATATCACTCTTCCAACCTTAAAAGGTCAAAAAATGGTACAAAGGAGTCTAATGATTTGGAGATGTGATGACATTACAGTTCATGATGCATTTAAGGGGTAAATGATACAATTGGAAAGAAGAAGTGTTTTGCACACACGCAAGAGCAACCGAAAGGCATTTAATCAAAATAAGGAATTATTGACATGTTGGTATAGTTGGGAATTGAACTGCCAAGCTTGATGAGTGCATCTTTTTTAGGTTAAGTATCTTGATAGTCATGTAAATTGTCTTTGATCTCTCCCAGCTGATGGATTGAGACTATTTTATTGTTTCCTCATGCTAAGGACTTAGAGAGAAGTTGAAGGGTAGGTTTTTAGGGAATTAAAATTATGAGAAATTGCTTAGAAAATCATGTTGAATTCCAAAATTTTCTTTTTTTTTCTTTAATATTATCGTGCGATCCGTTTATCGTCCAAATAGCATATTCTGTATGCCTTTTCCTAATAATTTAATGGAGCTTGATCCTGTTACAAGATCACCACCAAATGCAGAATGTGTACAAGACATGACATTCTAATTGGTCCACGCATGCAAACATACACCACATCGTAATGAATTTAACTTCATGACACATTACGAGGAAAAAAACACATGATGCATGCTAATATGGACGATTAACGAATCACATGATAACATAGGAAGTTTTGGAATTTGATGTGATTTTTTTAGGTGATTTACCACCCCCTAATATATTATCCTTAATTTATAATGTCACAATAATAATGAGTAATTAGATGTACAAGAATTCGCCATGAGTCTCATAACAATTTAAACCCTGCCTAGCCCCATGATCTGTATGAAACATTTTTGAATTTTTTTTACAAGTAAAGTTCAAGAAATAGACCAACAACATAAATGAGGTATGGCGAGATTAAGGTTGCTGATTAAATAATACTAACAGATTCAATGGACATTGGGACACCATCGCATTCTTTACTCTGTGTTATGATTTTGACTTGCACAACAACAAAGGAATCCACACCACGATCAAACTCAAAATGTCCGAATTCTTGAGAGTTCACACCACCAATTTTTTTGGCAAAACGATAGTCTTGATCATAAGCACTGTCTCACCAAATTATAGAAAGATAAATTAAAAAAAGTGGGTGCAATCAGGGATTTGTGGAGGAACAGGAAGTTGTTCCTTCCTTCATTTTCCCTTTAGACCGGGGATTGAAGGGTTGGTTGAAAACTATTCCACAGCCATCCTCGTCTCCCCCTTCCCCTCCCCTCCCCTCCCCTCATCCATGTCCTTCCTTAACCCTCCCTTCCTCTCCACATCCAATCCAATCCAATCCAAACAACCTGCTATGGGAAGGGAAAAAGGGCTCTTCAACTAGTGCAGCACAGCAGGACAATTCCCTTTCCTAGGAGGAAGAGGGCTATCTTAGTGTAGCAATTCCCCCCTACATGGAATTAGGCAAAGTTTGATATGGAAGAACTATCCATCTCTCTCTTATTTGAGTAAGAATTTGACATTCTTCTCATCCATCGTCCAGATTTTTCCATCCCACAGCCCATATTATAGGTCGATCTCAAATATGCCATAAGGTTAATTCACCAATACCTATTGAAGGATTACATGGCCTGACAAGAATAGAGCCCAGATGAAACCAACCCAAGTGCCTAATAAGCCAATCTTAACACTACTTAAGAGTTTAGAACCATGAAATTTACAATTCCTTGCCTTTGGTTTGATACAACATGAAATCCCTTGTGTCTGTGATAATAAAAAGACATTGAAAGTATGAAGTATGATGTGGCCAAAAAACAGCGAAATCCAGAAGCAAACGAACATGGTCTAGGGTTACTTTTGAAATTCCATATGGTATCATAGGCAAAAAAAATTCCTTAAAGAGGATCAATTAGATGTGGTCATTCATTCCTTTCACATACTACACAAGATTAATACCACACTAATTCTACTGATATGTATAGCTGTGGAATTAAAATTAGTTCTTATTTATGAAGACAAATATACACGTATATGTATATGAATATATAATTTGCTTGGTCACTTATAAATATTCGTCTTTTCTTTCTTTTTTTTCTAAGAGGAGAATGATGAGTACTCCATTCTTAGCCTAGTTTTTGTTCTTTCTTTTTCTTTTTGTTTTTTTTTTTTGAGGTGGTGGCTAATGTTACTAAAAGGTTAAAATTATAGCCATGTGCTTCGTTAATTTATAATGTAATTGGAGCGGTGGGACTGTGATTCAACTGCTACGGTGACCAACACACTAAGAAGCTAGTTCAGAGATGTATCCTCAAATACTAAATACTTACAACGTCCAGTGACGTGTCTCCACAGCGCACCCAGCGCCACCTCACCCCCCCCC